>CM035436.1:46592541-46617541 GCA_020310875.1 Ceratopteris richardii | reverse complement strand
AGGGGGTGTGCTTAAGCAAGGGGGCAGCTTGGGCACGTATTTCCACGACTCTAAGTCATAATACAACTCATTAGAGGTTTTAAAGACCTCATACTAACCTCTTTAACCAATCAAAAGCATATACATGTCAAAAGTGAGGTCCAATCACATCAAGAGGTGAGCTAAATCTTCTCTAATCAAATTCTTTCCATTATGGGCATGATTTGATGCCTCCAAATCGTGGAAATCAGCCTCCTTTGATTGTGGATGATGTGGAAGGTTCAATTTGGGGCATGTTCCCACACTCTTGAGCTTGAAAAACTTTCAACACTCCCCCTCAAGCTCAAGTCTTTTCCTTTGTTGCTTCAGCCTATGTCTCTTATGTTGATAGCTTCCTTGAATCCTCCAAGCTTTGTACCTTCAAGAAACTTTGTCATCATGTCTGCAACCTGCATTTTAGTGTTCACATACCTTATATCTAGCTCTTTTGCCATCACCTTTTCTCTAACGAAGTGGTAATGAACCTCTATGTGCTTGCTCCTTGCATGAAACATGGGATTGTTAGCTAGATAGATGCTTGAAATGTTGTCTCCATAAAGAGGAAACTCCTGCACTTCCACTTCCAAGTCCTTAAGTAGCTTCTTAAGCCATAATAGCTCACATGTAGCCAATGCTAAACCTCTGTACTCAGCCTCTGTGGATGAAAGAGCAACAGTGGGTTGCTTCTTAGAGCTCCAAGAGATCACTTTTGTACCTATCATGAAAACATAACCCGATGTACTCCTTCGATCATCCTTGCTACCTGCCCAATCAGCATCACTATATCCTTTGACACTTAGATCAGCATCATATGAGTAAAATAGACCTTGGTTGATGGTGTGCTTGATGTAACGAAGCACCTTTCTTGCCGCCATAAGATGATCATGAGTAGGTGTATGCAAAAATTGAGAGAGAACACCTACTACATATGCAAGATCAGGTCTAGTGAATGTAGCATAAATTAATGAACCAATTATGCTTCTATATAGTGTAATATCTTGTATAGCCTCTCCTTGACCTGCAACCAACTTTGTATTGGGCTCCATGGGCTGAGAAAGTGGCTTACAACCACTCATACCAAACCTGTATAGCACATCCAACAAGTATTTTCTTTGAATCTAGAAGATGCCATTGTGTGCATAGATTACCTCTATTCCCAAGAAGTATTTTAGTGTTCCAAGATCAGATATCTTGAGCTCCTTTCCTAGCTTTGATTTGATATCTTTAATACCTGCAATATCACTTCCTGTGATGATCAAATCGTCCACATAGATGCATATATATACCGTCTTGTCTCCTTGCTTCTTCATGTAAAGTGATGGATCTGCAACACTTTCTTTGTATCCACAACTTGATAAATAATCCACTAACCTCTGATTCCAGGCCCTTGGGGCTTGCTTTAGTCCATATAGTGCTTTCCTTAGCTTGCAAACATGATTTGGGTACCTCATACTAGCAAATCCTTGAGGTTGGCTCATGTAGACTACTTCTTCAAGCTCTCCATTGAGGAAGGCATTCTTCACATCCAACTGATATAAGCTCCATTTCCTTGATGTGGCCACTGCAATCAAAGTCCTAATTGTTGGCATCTTGGCTACGGGGCTGAAAGTTTCATCATAATCTATCCCGTAGCTTTGGGAGAAGCCTTTCGCCACCAACCTTGCTTTGTACCTAGCAATGGAACCATCTGAATTTCTTTTAATTTTGTAAACCCACTTATTACCTATCACCTTCATGCCTTCTTGAGCTGGTACCAAGCTCCAAGTATGGTTCTCATCAAGTGCTTTGAGCTCTTCCTTCATTGCCTCTTGCCATTCCTTGCAATCCTTAGCTTCTTCATAACTAGTTGGTTCTTTGTCCTTGATTACCTGAGTCATGTATGCATAATGTTTTGCAATGAAATTATCATATGTTAACCTTTGTACTGGATATCTTACTCTTGAAGACCTTCTTTCACTTCCTTTTGGTGTGGTTGCCATCTTCTTTCTTTGTTTAGCCACTCCTGGAGTTTGAACTTCTTCTATCTCTTCATCTTCCAACATGCTCTCGTCCACATAGCTTCCTTCTTCAACTGAAATCTTCTCTTTGCCTTTGACTTTGCTTTCTTCAGAGCTTGTCTCTCTTTCCCTAAGCCTTCCACTCCATGGTGAGGGTGTCCTTGTGTTGCATGAGTTGATTGGACCACTCAAATCCATGCTTTCTTGAACTCTATCATCATTCTTCAAATCTGTCTCACCTATGTCTTCAACCTGCAATGGACTTGTGCATGCATACCAAGGCTTCAACTCATCAAAGACAACATCCCTACTTACCTTCAGCTCCTTGGTGATGGGATTATAGCATTTATACCCCTTTTGTTCCATAGAATATCCCAAAAAAATACACCTTTCAGATTTGGCATCTAACTTTGACCTCAACTCTTGAGGTACATGTACATAACATATACAACCAAAGATTCTAAGATGTGAAATGCAAGGTTTTCTTCCACTCCATGCTTCCTCAGGGGTTAGATGATGTATACCTGATGTAGGACATCTATTCATGATGTATGTGGCTGTATATGTAGCCTCTCCCCAATAACAATGCGGCATATTCATTTCATTGAGCATACACCTTGCTACCTCTGCTATGTGTCTGTTCTTTCTCTCTGCTACCCCATTTTGTTGAGGGGTATACCTGCATATAAATTGTCTTTTGATGCCATTGACCTGCAAAAATTCAGAAAATTCATGGGAGAAGTACTCTCCCCCTCCATCGGATCTCAAAGTTTTGATAAACTTGTCAGATTCCTTCTCCACCTGTGCTTTGAATTTCTTGAAGTAGTGGAACACATCTGATTTGTTTCTAATGCAATACAACCACACTTTCCTTGAAAAGTCATCAATGAAGGTTACAAAATACCTATTTCCAGCAAGGGATGCTTCTCTTGTTGGACCCCAAACATCCGTGTGAATGAGGTCTAAAACATTTGCACTTACATAGGTACTCTTCTTGAAGGGCAGCCTTGATTGTTTTCCTTGTTGGCAAGCTACACAAATTTCATGCAACATTTTAGATGTAAAATTTGGTAGGCCTCTTACCAAGCTCCTCCTTTGCATGTCCTTGAGCTTTTGTAGGTTGATGTGACCTATTCGTTTATGCCATAGATCCAAATATGCTATCCTCTTGTCTCCATATGTGACATACATTGAATGGTGTGGCTGATTTATGTCCATTGTGAACATTCTCCCTTGCTTTTTTCCTTTTGCTATGAGCTTGAAACTTGCCCTTGGATCCTCAACAAAACATCCTCTTTCATTGAACCTAACTTGATAGCCTTTTTCTACCATTTGGCCTACCGAAATCAAGTTTTTGGTAATAGTAGGGACATGTAATACCTCTGATAAGTACTTTGCTCTTTGATTTCCTTCCAAACTGATATCTCCCACATGTTGAATGATATGCTCTGAGTTATCACCTGTTTCCACATGCCCTTGATGCTTTGGGACCTGCAAATTACTAAAAAACTCCTTTTGACATGACATATGATTGCTACATCCACTGTCTACATACCATACATCTTCACTAGCTTGAGTTGTATCTTCACCATACCTCATGGCAATTAAATAATCATTCCCTTGGCTGGATGATGTGTTTGCATAATTACCTTGCCCTCTATAATTGTTGTTGTTGTTGCTTTGATTCCCTTGTCTTTGAGCTCTATGATAGCATTCATTTGCAAAATGACCGGGCTTACCGCATACAAAGCATCCATTTGAAGTTGCTTGTCCTCTTCCACCAAATCTTGCACCTCTTCCTCTATTTGTGGCTCTTCCACCTCTTTGACCTGCATTTTCTTGTTGTCCTTGACCTCCTTGGTTGCTTTGATATCTTCCTCTTCCTCTTGAAGCACCTCGGTTGTTGTTGGGAGTGATGATTGGATGCACTCAAGAACTGAGTTGGTGCTGCAAAACCTGCTTCACACCTGCCCTCCTTTGACTCCAGATATGCTAAGTACACTTCTTGAGCTTCCAAATGACACCAAAATATACTATATGTACTTTGGAAATGAGTTGAGTAATGATTTGATCAAGACAGACTACTTGTGACTATAAGATTTAAGAAAACTTGCTATTTCTGTAGATACACCTGCTCAGAGTTATGCTCAGTGTGACCAGCACACTTAAAATTGATCTAATTGCTTTTGGACATAATCAATTAGCTTAACAAGCTTTCATTTGCAAGTGGAATGAAAGGAAATGACAAACTACACTCTGAGAAATCAATTTAGCAAACTTAGGAACATCCCCGACATTTTAGGAACTGTACAGAGAAATACCAGAGATCACTTCGAGCACAATTTCTCCCAGATGGTTGATCCAATGATCTTCAAATTTTGTAGGCATATAGTATGCTTCAAGCTTGTTCCAATGTGCTTTGAATCATCCAATGTGGTTCAGTAGATCTTGAGATATGCCTCTTGGAAGTTGACAGAGTTGAAGGTACACTCAGAGAATAACAGAGATGATAAATATGAGTATATGTATTAGATCTATTGATTGTACATTCCCATTGGCATGATATGCAATGCTCAATGGTACTCAGAGGTGTAGGCTATGGTGTAGCTCACACACACTCAATGAATTACTCAGAAATGCCTCGGGAGGAGTGAAGGATACACGCGACATTTTCCTAGTGACTTTTATATAGATTGAGTGAAATTTTGAATTTTGAATCCAAGTCAATCTCCTAGAATCTTTCACCTAAAGATTGATTGAGATATTCTCTCAACTAACCAATCACTTTTTCACGAATTAGACTAGTAGGTGTGATTACATGAGTGGTAAAGTCATATAGACTTTTACATGAGATAAATGGTAAGAACAATAAGACTAGGTTCCTATGGTTCTTGATTCTTGTAAATATATCCTTCAAAGGTTCCAAGCTAAACCTTCAAGTTCCAAGCTTTATGTGAAGTCTTCAAGGTTGATATCCAAGCCAAGTGTTAAGGCTTGAATTACACCAACAGCTCCCCCTCAAGCCAAACACTTTGGCTCAAGTCTTCATCTCTAGTCTTCAATTATTTCCTGCAATCCAATCATGGATTTAAATCTGCATAGCTTGCTTCCATCAAGAGCTTTAGTAAGCAAATCTGCACATTGCATATTAGTAGACACATATGACAATTGAATATCTTTGCTAAGTAATTTCTCCCTCACATAGTGGTAATGAACCTCTATGTGTTTTGTTCTAGCATGATAAATTGGATTAGCTGCAAGGTGAAGAGAACTTGTGTTATCCCCAAAGATGATTGGTGGTCTTGTGTATAGACCCAATTCTGAATATAAAAGTTTCAACCAGATAGCTTCTTGAGTGGCATTTGCTAGCCCTCTATACTCTGCCTCAGTAGATGATAAAGCTACTGTGGGTTGTTTCTTGGATGACCAAGAAATTGGTTTATCACCTGCAAAACATATGTAACCAGATGTGCTTCTCTTGTCATCCTTGCATCCTGCCCAATTTGCATCTGAATATACCTTAATATCAATGTCTGATGAATAAGGAAAGTACAAACCATGATTTTGTGTTCCCTTTAGGTACTTTACTATCTTCTTTGCTGCCTCTAAATGAGGTACTCTTGGTTTGTGCATAAATTGGCTAAGTACACTAACACCATATGATATATCAATCCTGGTTAAGGTAGCATAATTTAGACTACCTACCAAACTCTGGTAACTTGTAATGTCTTGGAGTTCTTCTCCTTCATGAGCACTGAGTTTATGGTTGACCTCCATAGGAGTGCTTGATACTTTAGCTTCCTACAAATTAAACTTCTTGACCATATCCTGAATGTACTTCTTCTGAGTAATAAAGATACCTGAATTTGTATAGACCAATTCAAGTCCTAGGAAGTACTTCAATAACCCAAGATCATTGATCTTGAATTCCTTCATCATCTGTCCTTTGATGTGTCTAATTCCCTGAACATCATTTCGTGTAATAATGATGTCATCAACATAGACACACAAGTATATTACCTCTGAATTGTTCCTTTTGATAAACAATGAAGTATCTGCTTTACTCATTATGAATCCTTGGTCTAGGAGGTAGGTTGTCAACCTGTAATTCCATGCTCTAGGTGCCTGCTTCAATCCATACAGAGCCTTCTTCAATTTACAAACATGATTTACCTTCTTGGGATCTTCATAGCCAGGTGGTTGTGACATGTAGACTTCTTCAGATATCCATCCATTCAAGAATGCATTCTTCACATCCAATTGGTACATGTTCCAATTCTTGGATGCAGCTACACTCACCATAACTCTGATAGTTGGCATCTTGGCCACAGGAGAAAATGTCTCCTCATAATCAATGCCTTGGGTTTGTGCAAAACCCTTGGCTACCAACCTAGCTTTATACCTGTTTATTGTACCATCTGAATTCCTTTTGAGTTTGTAGATCCATCTGGATCCTATCACCTTCATAGATTCTTTCTTGGGTACCAAGTCCCAAGTATCACTCTCCTTGAGAGCTTCCATTTCTTCATCCATTGCTTCCTTCCATTCTGGTTTAGTGATTGCTTCTTCAAATGTACCTGGTTCTTCATTCAAGAGATTGCAAGATATACAGAATGCTTAGTTATAAGAGAAGTATCATACCCATATCTAATAGGCTTCTTACTTTCTCTCTGAGATCTCCTCATAGCTTGAGTTGAAGATTCTGGTATATCCTCAAGCTTCTTCATCTTCATTTTCCCTTTGGATTTCCAAGCCTTGAACTCTTCAATGTTGATGGTGTCTTCATCATCTGAGCTTGTGTCCTCTTTCTGAATTGATTCTTCCTTGATAAGCTTGGGGAAGTCTTCTTCCATATCATAAGGTAGACTAACCTTCCTGCATTCATTTTCATACCATGTATCATTCTCATCAAAGATGACATCTGTGCTTACCTTGAAGCCTTTGTTTGAGGGGTTGTAGAATCTGTATCCCTTCTGATTCAAATCATAACCAATGAAGATACATTTTTCAGCTTTAGGGTCTAGCTTTCCCCTTACCTGTGAGGGAATATGCACATATGCTACACAACCAAAGATTTTGCAATGATCTAGAGATGGTCTCTTACCATGCCAAGCCTCATAGGGTGTCATTCCATCAAGTGTCTTTGATGGCAACCTGTTAATTAAATATGTGGCAGTAGATACACTCTCTGCCCAAGGATAATTTGGCAATTTCTTTTCATTTAGCATAGACCTAGCTGTCTCTACAATGAGTCTATTCCTCCTTTCTGCTACCCCATTTTGTTCAGGTGAGTACCTTGTAGTAATCTCCCTCTTGATGCCTCTTTCCTGCAAGAAATCTTCAAAGTCATTGGAGAAGTATTCTCCACCACCATCTGACCTTAACTTCTTCAAATGTCTACCTGTTTGATTTTCAACTAGTGCAAGGTACCTCTTGAAACAATTAAATACTTCATCTTTATGTTTCATGAAATATAATACAGTCCACCTGCTATAGTCATCAATGAAGGACACATAGTACCTTGATCCAGATATGGATGGCTCCTTGCTAGGACCCCAAACATCTGTATGCACCAATTACAGATAATCTTCATGCATAAAACCTTTCTTGGTATAAGGCAATCTGTGTGACTTACCAAATTGACAAGCCCCACACTTGTATATCATGTGTTGCTTGGATACATTAGGTATCCCAAGCACACATTGATCCCTGCTCATTTGTTTTATGGTCCTCTCTCCAATGTGACCTAATCTCTTGTGCCAAATCTCCAATTCTGATAGGGTTTGATCTTTATAGTTGTACAAAGCAATATTCTTAGTGTCTTCAAGTTCAAAGGTAAACAATCTACCTGATTTTTCTCCCTTGGCTATCCTTCTGAATCCATGTCTTGGATCCTCCACATATGCACCATGTTGAGTGAACCTGACCTGTAGACCTTTTTCCACAATCTGACCTACACTCATTAGGTTCTTGGTGATTGTTGGAACATACAATACTCTGCTCAATAAATTCTGATTACCATCACTAGTTTTGACATTACCTACTTTAACAACTGAATGTTTAGTGTCATCACCTGTCTGCACTTGGTGCTTGCCTTTGGGTTCTTCCAAATCAGAAAGTAATGCAACATTTCCAGCTACATGATTAGAGCAACCTGAATCAATATAGAATAAGTGGTCATCATTGATACCTGACTTAGATGTCATATTCATGATCAATAGGGAGTCATCTTGCTCCTCTGCATAATTGTTGTAATCCTTCCTATTTCTGTATCCACCTTGATAGTTGCCATTGTGATTGTAGTTGTTGTTATAATTATTGTTGTAGCCATGGTAGCTTTGAGATTGGTTGAATCTGCCTCTGCCTTGAGAGTATCCTCCTCTTTGGTGACCCCTTCCTCTTTGGTTCTTGTAGTTTTTGTAGCATTCATCTGTGGTATGGTTAGATAAGCCACAAATATTGCATGGAGATTGGTTGTAGGGACTCCCCCTACCTGATTTACCTCCTCTGCCTCTACCTCTTGAAGATCTACCTCTCCTTGCATAGTTTGCTTGGGAGGTAGAGCCTTCTTCATCAACCTTTTTGTTTTTACCCTTGTCTTTAGCTTTCTTATCAGTGTATAGGGCAGAGGGATTGTTACCTTTTGATTGCTCTCCATTCTTTGTGATCTTTGCTTCATGTGTAAAGAGTTGTCCAATTAGGGTTGTTAGATCAGGTGCTTGGATGTCCATGTATAAGTCCATTGCTGTGGTAAAGCTCTCCCACTTGTCATCTGCCTTTAGTCCATTGATTACTTGTCTGACTATTTGCTCTTCCTCAATCTCTTCTCCAACACTTGCAAGTTGATCTGCAATGTCTTTGACCTTGGTAACAAAGTCTGAGACTGATTGCTTTGATTGCTTCCTAAGAGTGGTAAACTCAATCCATAGCTGATTCTTTCTGGCCCTTGTGCTTGATGAAAAGTAAGTTGACAAGGTTTCCCAAGTCTCTTGGGAAGTTTTGCAATTCCTTATGTGTGGTAGAAGAAAATCAGAAATAGAGTTTAGAAGATATGACCTTGCCAAAGCATCTTTTGCACACCATTGATTGAGTCTCTCTTGCTCTTCCTTGGTGGGTAGACCTCTAGCTTTGAATGAGGGCAATTCCTCATCTCCTGATATGAATCCAAACAAGCTCCTTCCTTGTAGATAGGTCTTCATTCTTAGAGACCAAGCTTGGTAGTTGTTCCTGTCTAATTTGTCAATGAAGGAAGGGAAACCATCACCCATGATTACCTTATATGCTCTGATACCACTGTTGGGAGTGATGATTGGATGCACTCAAGAACTGAGTTGGTGCTGCAAAACCTGCTTCACACCTGCCCTCCTTTGACTCCAGATATGCTAAGTACACTTCTTGAGCTTCCAAATGACACCAAAATATACTATATGTACTTTGGAAATGAGTTGAGTAATGATTTGATCAAGACAGACTACTTGTGACTATAAGATTTAAGAAAACTTGCTATTTCTATAGATATACCTGCTCAGAGTTATGCTCAGTGTGACCAGCACACTTAAAATTGATCTAATTGCTTTTGAACATAATCAATTAGCTTAACAAGCTTTCATTTGCAAGTGGAATGAGAGGAAATGACAAACTACACTCTGAGAAATCAATTTAGCAAACGTAGGAACATCCCCGACATTTTAGGAACTTTACAGAGAAATACCAGAGGTCACTTCGAGCGCAATTTCTCCCAGATGGATGCTCCAATGATCTTCAAATTTTGTAGGAATATAGTATGCTTCAAGCTTGTTCCAATGTGCTTTGAATCATCCAATTTGGTTCAGTAGATCTTGAGATATGCCTCTTGGAAGTTGACAGAGTTGAAGGTACACTCAGAGAATAACAGAGATGATAAATATGAGTATATGTATTAGATCTATTGATTGTACATTCCCATTGGCATGATATGCAATGCCCAATGGTACTCAGAGGTGTAGGCTATGGTGTAGCTCACACACACTCAATGAATTACTCAGAAATGCCTCGGGAGGAGTGAAGGATACACGGGACATTTTCCTAGTGACTTTTATATAGATTGAGTGAAATTTTGAATTTTGAATCCAAGTCAATCTCCTAGAATCTTTCACCTAAAGATTGATTGAGATATTCTCTCAACTAACGAATCACTTTTTCACGAATTAGACTAGTAGGTGTGATTACATGAGTGGTAAAGTCATATAGACTTTTACATGAGATAAATGGTAAGAACAATAAGACTAGGTTCCTATGGTTCTTGATTCTTGTAAATACATCCTTCAAAGGTTCCAAGCTAAACCTTCAAGTTCCAAGCTTTATGTGAAGTCTTCAAGGTTGATATCCAAGCCAAGTGTTAATGCTTGAATTACACCTACAGTTGTGTCTTCCTCTTCCTCTACCTGCATACAACAATTGCCCTTGGCTATCCTTGGCGTTATGACCACCAAGGTTCATCTCCTCTGTCACCATGAGAGTGATTAGTTGATCAAAATCAGGAAGAGAGTCCCTTACATACACTGAAGTTGTGAAAGCCCTCCATTTTTCATCATCCCTAAGTCCATTTAGGGTGTGGGCGACAAGATCGTCATCATCTAGGGCACAACCAATTGACCCTAGTGCATCTGCAAGCTCTTTAACCTTTAATATGTAATCATTAGCACCTTGAGAGGGGTTTTTCCTAAGATTATTTAGCTCATTCTTGAGCTGAATTTTTCTAGCTTTTGTGGAGGTTGAATACAATCTCTCCAAGCACTCCCACACCTTCTTCGATGTATCCAAATCTTGAATATGCCCTACCATAGAGTTGCTAATATGCTGAGATAAAATGAAAATGACCCTTTTGTCCCTTTCATCCCACTCTCTTACTGCTCTTCTCTGATCATTGGTTGGATTTACCTCATCTATGTAGGGTTTTGGCTCTCCACCACTCACAAGTCCCCACAAACCTTTCCCCATCAAAAAATTGCTTATTCTAAATCGCCACGGTTGGTAGTTTCCTTTTTCGAGCTTCTCAATCTGAGCATTGAGATCAGCCATGGTGCCTCCTAACTCTTTTGAACCTCCCCCTTGATGCAATGAAGTTGAAAAGGATGGCTTTTACCTCAAAAAATAGAGCTACTCCTCTTGATGAAGCTTCGTCTTTGATTTGATGATGTATTTGCTTCCCCTTGTTGTTGACGTGCCCGTTCTTTGCTTCCTTCCTTCAAACTTTGATGAAGTCTTTACTTCACTTCAGTAGCTCCTTCTTCTCTCTTTGATACTCCACTTATAGCTCTGATACCACTGTTGGAGTATAAACACTCCTATGTGCACAACAAAAGCAAATGAACCCTCCTAAGATCCTAAAATTTTTCAGACATAGGCTCTGTATTTTCTGAGTTTCTCTGAGTATATGCAGAGATTGAAAATGAAAGTTTGCAAGCATAAACTAGACTTTACGAGCTTTCAAATGAGAGTAAAATCACTCCATTTGGATACTGGATGATGCCTCAACCAGCTGCAACAAAACAGATAACTTGATCTCTTCACAGAGTATGAGCTAACTAGATAGACACTATTCTGGACATTTCTCTGCACATGTGCAGGCTCTGAACCTGAGACTTATAGCAGACAAAGTAGAACTTATAAGCTTTCCAACAAGACAAAAAGCATTGCAAATGGATTCCGGATGAAGGAGAAACAACAATTACAAGACCAGGGGGTCTGCCAAAAACATCTAGATAGATAGAGTGTGTAAAAGTGAAATTTCTGCAAAATATGCAGAGAACAGCTAGTAGGGGGTGTGCTTAAGCAAGGGGGCAGCTTGGGCACGTATTTCCACGACTCTAAGTCATAATACAACTCATTAGAGGTTTTAAAGACCTCATACTAACCTCTTTAACCAATCAAAAGCATATACATGTCAAAAGTGAGGTCCAATCACATCAAGAGGTGAGCTAAATCTTCTCTAATCAAATTCTTTCCATTATGGGCATGATTTGATGCCTCCAACTCGTGAAAATCAGCGTCCTTTGATTGTGGATGATGTGGAAGGTTCAATTTGGGGCATGTTCCCACACTCTTGAGCTTGAAAAACTTTCAACACTACCTACATGAGAGCACCCATGGTCATGATAAGAAATGAAGACTCAAACATACCTAAGAATACAGAGGTAGTAAAGAACACTAAAGTGCAGTGCAATGTCACTTTACCGAAGCTACTCAAAGTCAAGCCGAAATTGTGGAAACATGTAGCCAATCAAGTGTGTGAAGTAGAAAAATCCCATTCCTAGTTAGGATCACATAGAACAGTTCCTGAAACACCCTTGGATAAGATAGGAGACATAAGTGAAGGAGAAGAAGGAAACACCTATCTTCCTATCACTCATCATGGTTACACAACCAAGGCTATTTTGGACTTATGTGCAAGAGTTGCAATTGCTACCACTTCCCTATGGAATCGTTGGGGCAAACCAACACTCAAGCCAACGAGAATGAAATTGCAAATGGTTGATAGTCACATAGAGAGACCCTTAGGGTTGCTAGAAGGAATAGCTCTCACTACTTGTGGTGTAGAGTTCGAGCATACATTTACCATCTGTGACTTTGGCAAAAATCAGGCCTATGAGATGATTTTGGGAAGACCATTCATGAGAGAGTTGCAAGTAGTACAAGATTGGGGAACCAATTCCTTGTACTTGCAACACTTGGGTGTTACAACCAAAGTCAGTCTCAAGGATTACTCTCATAGAGATGTGCCCCATATACAGTGGAATCCCATCCATAGAACCACATTGAGCCGAGCATTGATGTACTTGAGGAAGCAAGTGACTCCGGTCTAGAGTCAATTATTATGGACCCTTTTTATGCCTCGGAAGAAGAATTCATACAAGCTAGAAGTTCACCCCCAAGAGCATGGAGAGCTTATGAATGATGTGTGGCTAGCCACACAGGTGACTGCCAAGAGTGAAGGCAAGAAGAGGAAGAAGAGAGAAGTCACACTAGATGAAGAGGAATCTTTATTTGAGGTTGCTAAAAATTTCAAGAAATATGAGATAGAGGATCGAAAATTCATGATTAGAATCCTAAGTGAGAAGCAATCATAGGAGAGGCTTGTGATAACAAAGAAACCACGAAGAAGATTATTGTCACAATAGAACAAGTTGAAGAACGATGTACATACATAGGACATGATTTGATTGAAGACAAGGAGCAAGAGTTGGTAGCCTTGCTAAGAGAATACAGAGACATATTCGCTTGGAGTTACAAGGACTTAAAAGGTGTAGACCCCAAAATATGCTCACATACTATTCCCATGACTTCACATGCCAAACCCTCTAAGCAGAAACCATACACATATAACAACAATTATGCTGCCAAGATCAAGGAAGAGATAGATAGGTTGGTGGAAGCTAGATCCATCTATGAGATCAAGCATACTGAATGGGTATCCCCCATTGTAGTGCCCAAAAAGAATGGCAAGTTACGTGTTTGCATTAACTTGAAGAAGGTTAACGTAGCCACTATTAGAGATAGCTATCCACTTCCTATCACTGAGCATTTCTTAGAGAGGGTGGTAGACAAGGAAGTATACAACTTCCTTGATGGATTCTTTGTCTATAATGAAGTGGCCATTTCTCTAGAAGATCAGCATAAGATGGCTTTTGCTATAGAGTGGGGAATATTCGCTTTTCGAGTAATGCCATGTGGGCTTACTAATGCACGAGCTACCTTTCAGAGGTTGATGTGCCATGTCTTCAAAGAATTCTTGCGGAAAAACTTGGAAGTCTATGTTGATGATCTATGTGCTCATTCAAACATTAGACAAACACATATACCTAAACTCAAAAAAATCTTTGACAAATGTAGAGAATATCAGGTTTGCTTGAACCTAGAAAAGTGTGTTTTCATGGTTAGGCAAGGCAAAATTCTAGGACACATAGTGTCAAAGAATGGCATATCCACGGATGAGGAGAACATTAGAGTTATTGTAGAGCTACCTAGGCCAAAGAGTGTCAAGGAAGTACAAGCTTTCATGGGGCATTGTGGCTAACTTTGAATGGATTGAAGAATGCGAAAAATCCTTTAACGAGCTCAAGAGATGATTGTGTTCAACACCAATCTTGACTACACCAGATTGGAACAAGGCATTTCATGTTCATGTGGATGCATCTAATTATGCAATTGGGTGTGTACTAGCACAATCTACTGATGAAGGAAATATGGATCTTCCTATTGCTTATGCCAATGGACAACTGAATGCAGCTGAACGAAATTACACTACTACAGAGAGAGAAGGACTAGGCATGGTATATGCGGTTAAGAAGTTTAGAAATTATTTGCTTGCAAATAAGTTAAAAATTTTTACAGACCACCAATCATTACTATATCTAGTGAACTAGCTGTGCAATACAAGTAGATTAGTAAGATGGTTCCTCCTACTAATGGAATATGACTTTGAAGTGGTGGTCAGGAAAGGTAGGACTCACCTCAGGGTGGATCACCTTTCTCTACTCACTTCAAGAGAGTCCCCTCAAGGAGTATTAGATGACCTTCCTGATGCTTATTTGTTCAATCTAGAAGTAGTACCTGAATGGGCTAAAAGTATAGTGCCGATTCTAACATTTGGACCCAAACATCCTGTATTGAGAACAAAAGACAAGGAGGTATTCAGATCTCAAAAATACCACATCATGGCAAGCAGGATGTATAAACACATTGATCAAGGCATACTAGCTTGTTGTGTAGATGAGGGTGAGCATACAAAGTGGTTGCAAATAGCACATGTAGGTGCACTTCAGCAACATTACTCCAAACATATAACCCTAAAGAATCTTCAAAGGTTAGGGGTATATTAGCCAACAATGGAAGCAGACATCCATAGGTTATGCAAGGCATGCCCCATCTATGCTACTAGACCACCACTGGAACATGCAACGCTATATCAAGTGTGTTTAGTACCAGATTGAAGTGAACAATTGGTAAATTTCTTGAGGACAAAAAAATTCCCTCAGGCAATGACATTTGCCAAACAATGTAGTTTAGAACAAGAAGCACTAGATTACACACTCATTGGTGGTACTCTATACAAACAAGGAAAAGATGGATACCTTAGGTTGTGTGTCCATGAGAGTGAATATCTCAAGCTTTTGGAGATTTCTCATCAAGGTGTAGCATGAGGACACTTTGGAACAGATAGGGTGATCAAAGCAATATTATTTGTAGGTCTTTGGTGGGAAACCCTTCACATGGATGCACATACCTACATGAAGAGGTGTGATATTTGTCAACGAGCTCAATACCCTATATGTAAAGATGAGATGCCATTGAAACCTATGATGGGTGGACATGCATTCTCTAAGTGGGGAATAGACTTTTTTGGTCCTATTAATCCCCCCATCCAAGAGTTCACGTGCTTAATATATCATAGTGGCTACCGATTATCTGACTAAATGGGTAGAGGTAAAGGCCACAACAAAGAATAACGCTCAAACGATAGCTAAGTTCTTATTTGAGAATGTGTTCATGAGATATGGTTTGGCAATAGAACTGGTGAGTGATGGTGGCACCCACTTCTTGAATGAGGTCACTGAATACTTGTTACAAGAATTCATGGTGGTTCACATAAGTGATCGGCTCCATATCACCCACAAGCCAATGGCCAGGCTTAGAGCACAAACAAGATATTATGCAATGTATTGACAAAATTGGTGAATAATAAAGGCTCTAATTGGGACAAACAGCTACACCATGTTGTTTGGGCATATCAAGTTGCCTATAAAATGGTACTCCAAGCCACATCCTTTCAGATGGTATTTGGCCAAAATGAAATGCTACCATTAGATTTCTTGATACCTACATTGAAAGTAGCACAAGAGCATCAATGCACCGGCCATGAACTTTCATCTAAAATTTTTTATCTGGAATGCTTAGGTGAAACAAGATTCAGAGCAACAAGGATTTATGCAGCTAAGAAAAGACAAGAGGCATATTTTGATGCCCATGTGAAGGATAAAGGCTTGAAAGTAGGAGACTTACTTTTGGTGTACACCCTGAAGCAACATGCACGAAAGTTGAAAAAGTGTGGCTATGGACCCATGATTATCAATACAATATCAACAAGTGGAGCTGTCCAATTAGCCACCCTAGAAGGTGACATACTACCTAGTTACATCAATGGATGCAGAGTGAAACTATATCAAGAACCCCTCAGAGAGGAAATGGTCAATTGACTCAATAATGGGAAGAAACGTAAAGAAGAAGAGCAACAAATTTGAGAAGAAGCGTAGGTAGAAGCTTTAGAAGGCATCCGAAGAACGAAATTGAGAAGATAGCGCAGAGATCAGCCTAGGTCAGATGCTTATTACACATATCACATGGCCATGTGCAAAGCACTAGGAGTACATTCCCATAGAATAGTTGACCGATGACCTTTTGTGACCCTAGAGGTAGGATAAGGAAATAATGCAAGGATTGTAAGAGCCTTGATTAACTTGGGTGCAACCACTAGTGCAGTTAGACTTTCTTACAATCAAGAATTGCAATTAAGTATCAATACTATAGAAGCATATCTCATAGGATTGGGAGGTGTGGAAACCCCTTGCATGGGTGAGGTGGAGCTTCCCCTCTATATTCAAGATGTTCCTATGACAATGAAGGTGATAGTGTGTCAAGATGAGGATCTCACTAAACCTCTTGTATTGGGTTAGGACTGGATCTATAATCATGTTGTCAATCGAAACCTAAGAAGTGGAATTCTTTAGGTCTGGGTAAATCAGAATCACATTACCATTGAGTTAGAAAATAAAGCACTCAAGGAACTAGGAAAGGCACCAACTCTTGGTCCTTCAAGGAGTACATATGACGATGAAGATGTTGTTCTTGTCTAAAACTCTATGATGCACAAGGATGATGTTCTCAACAAAGAAGCCAAGGATCTGATGGAACTCCCTTCTTTTCCAAAAGTGATTGAGACAAAGCAACCAAAGGAGTATAGAAAGTAGAGGAAGTAGATGGTCTATACTCATAGGCAATGGAGAGCGCAAAACAAGAGAACTCAAAATGTGAAGCAGATATGGATACACAAGGGTGAACAACCATTTGCTATGGTGTCTAATCCCTAATGGTGCAACAAACCAACTTCTCGGGCAAGAACTACATAGAAAGAGTGTTCCAAAACTCTCCCAAGATGGACCATTTCTATTTGGGTTCCAAAGCGGTCGATGATGGCTGACCCTGATATACAACAAATCTGGGTGCCCAAGACCTATTTCCATGAACAAGTACACTCACATAAGCTCACAAGCCTAAAATCTCACTCGCAATCATTCACATCATACACTTTAGGACACACATCTACATTCTAGTACTCAACACATGCGACCACACCTAGAACTATGTGGGAATGGGTACACAAAAAGTCCCAAATCCAAGATGACATGATTCAGAAACATGAGAAGACCATGGAAGCCACAAGAAACCATCTCAAACATAAAGTTTGGAGAGTTAAACTCTGTGATAAACCACCTGACCCCACCATGTAAAGTATTGTGCATAGTCATAGATGCATTTGAGTACAATGCACATCTAGAGTATGCATCTAGGGACAAACCACTAACTTACTAACTAACACTCACAGTCATGCAAACATCTCACTGACTCCCTAACCACATTGGTAGCATGTTGGTGTTGTAGAGGAAACACAGAATTATCTTGTTCCTATGAAATGTTAATGTGGCTTTCTTCTTCCAGCAAATAAGCAATATCATGGCTGACATAGCAGGGACAAGCTCTCACTCAGGGACCAGTCAACAGGTGGTTGATCTAGAATCTTACCAATCATGCCTGAAACAATTGAAAGACTAGAGGAATTGCAAGCTATTCAGATTATACCTATACCACACCCCCCAAGTGGCCATACGATGCCCGTTGGTAAAGCTTCCCATTGGTTTAGTGAAGTCACAAGACCCTTGGGAGAAGGATCATACCTATGGGAGTTAGAGTCAAAATTCAATGGAAAGCAAGGAAAATATCACTTCTTTACACCGCAATTTGAAAAGTTACACAATGTAGAAGCACTACAACCTATTTCGGAGAAAGCAAGATTGGATGCATACTTGATGCACAGCTTCCAAAGCCGGATTTCATGAGATGCTACTATCTTATCAACACCTTGACTTTGTGCAAGCACCCCAAAGATACAAGCACATTTGTGCTCCCTTCTCTAACAAAGGGAAATGAGCTAAAGCGGTTCAAGTTAACCAAAAACTTAGTGGGAGAGGCCCTGGATATGCGAGGAATGCATATACCCACTGAGAAGGAGGTCTTGGTGCCTGGTAACATGAAGAATCGAAGCGTCATCAAGCTCAAGGACATGGTGGCCATGATGACAAACATAGCAGTTCACTTGAGAATGTGCATTTTTCATTTTGCATTTCCAACACAAGATAGGTTCACTATGCCACCTAAGAAACTTTGGTTTAGCTTATACCTCGTAGAACCATACAACCTCACCATCAACCTACCCCACTAGATCATTGATCAAATACATCTGGTTCACAAGAGATGGCCACATAAATAAGTGTTGTATGGATGTTGCACTTTGACAAGAATCATTTACAAATGTTTAGCTTATGAAATTCCTATCCAAACGGCTCTAATGTGGAATAGAGTATAGTAATTCAAAGGCCAAACATCAATTGGACCCCCTTCCAAGAGGATGAGAGGAGCTCTACAAGCTTGTGCTCAACCCCGTGGAGCAACATTAACACCAGACGTCACCCCCCCTCCTCGATGGGTGAGGCCATTCACACTCTGACTACCACGATGAAGCTCTGAAGGTCCAAACCTGATATTCCCACTAGTTTTAATAGACCTTGAATTCCCCAAAGGAGCACCCTTAGAAGAACTCACCAATGAAGACTTTGTGCAGATTTTAAAAGAAGTGAATCTTGAAGTAGAAGAAGAACAACAATTGGAAGGAGCTCAATTGCAAGGAACAACATCACAAGTACCCGTTACCAGTGTTGATGTGGATGAAGAAGATGACAAAGAAGATGAGGATGATGAAGAATCAAAAGAAGATGAGGAAGGGGATGAAAAAAGATATCGAGATGAGCAACAAGGAGTACCAGAACTCGTAGGTGCTCCTCCCTACATGGCCTAGTTGCAAAGGCTATACGACATGATCAAAGTAGTGCAAGAAAGGCACAAACTTTCATTTGCATTAGGCCAAGCCCTGATTGAACAGATGTTAAGAGACGAAGGAGTGGACCCAAAATTCATCACTTCCCTCCAACTACTGTCTAAATCCTTGGGAGTTCAGGAGATTTTCTACGTAGCCATTCAACAATCTATCTAATACGACTAGTGGATACACGACCATGAGCAAGAAAGAATATATGAATACTAGTAACAACACCCGAAGCTACCATCGAGCCAAAAACCACTCCAACCACAACCATAGCCTTACAGCTGAAAAATTTGTATAGACATCCCCAATCTCACCCCAACACCCTCCATCTCCTCCATCACCCCCACCTCTGCCACTGACCACTAAGGAAACCACAGTAGTAATCACGACAATCACCCAAACCCCACTTCCACCAACATCTTTTTCTTTTCATGAGCCCACATCCCAGGCCACCCTCTTTTCTTCAATTACCAACCCTCTATAAATGTTCCCATTTTTGCCCGTCAAACCCTTCATCGTCCACCCCCTTATACCTAGCATAGACGAAATCCCAAGACCAACCCAAGGTAGCTTAGGCTTCCCTAAATTCCCATATTCACACGTTCCCCTTCCCCGTGACTTGTAGTTCCCACATGCCTCCTCCATCTTTCCCTACCCATCAATTGCAACCATTGCCCCACCACATTACATCTCCTTCATGGAGGATTTCATTCGTGCCCACAACACACAGATGTTAGGGCAACAAGCACTCACAACCATGTCGCTATACAACAACACCACACTCACTTCACCTACCATAGCCATATACATGGTAGCCCTTGCATGCACTGCACCGTCTGACCCCATCGACATTTCACCACCCACAATACCTCCCCCTCCCCCCCACTAGACCACCATCTCCCATTCCCCTACCCCCCACCTCACCACCCACCACCTCATTTGTAGACACAGCATCCACAACTCCCATTCCCCATCCCATTCCCTCTACATTCCAAAATCCCCCCTTGCATCTCATAATGTAAATAATTCATTTAATATGTTAATCCAATGTGCGTATCAATTACAACAAGAGTATCAACTATTGGAAGAATGTAGTTCTACCTTCTAGGCAGAGTCATAGAGGCTACAGGTAAGACTCACTACATTGGAAGCCAACCATCAAACACTTCTGGCAGAGTACACCACCTTACAATAGGCTCATACCGAATTGGAGTCCAACATGTCTTTGGTGGATGCTCCAGCAGTCAAAGATTTGGAAAACATACTCCAAGCACAAATGCTCACCAATGCTACACTAAGACAAAATCTAGGTCTATTATGAAAGTATATGGCTACGACATTGGAGGAGAAAAAGGGATTACAATAGCAAAATCAAGATAATCTAGAAGCTGCAATGGAAGGAACCTTAGGAATAGAAATTAGCCATACGAAGTATAGAGCGGTCCCCTTAGAAGATATACGAATCCTACTTGAGGAGCATGCCAACCTTTTGGATTCCTATGAAAAGATGGAGTTAGAATGCACAGATCTCAGGAAGCAGTTGTTCAATGTCAACACATCTCAACCCGAGCCTGCCATCCCTCAATAGTCCACTAACGAACTAGAGGCCTTAAGAAAGCAAGTCGAGGAATAAAAAGCTAGACCTGGTGGTGGAGATCCCGATCAAAGAGAGATTTGAAGAGCCTTATGAACCAATGCCAGTACTTGGTGGATGTGTCACGAAAGAGGGACTAGACACATTTGAGATTGAAGTCCCAGATTGGCTCAAGAAAGTCGAACAAATCAGCCAAACACATGATGATAGAGTGGCTGTGCAGATCAAGTCCCTATCCCATCTAGAAGAAACCGTTCTCTGGTCCGCTTACTTTCGGAACCTCTCCCATCAATGCTTGATTACTACATCAGAAACGTAGTATAAGCCCTACTTTGTCTTATTAGCTGAGTATAATGCGGAAATTAAAAGGCATACAAGAAAAGAACCTACATTCGCCACCTAGTTTAAGTCTGACGATCTACCCGTTGATGCATGTGCCAGCTCAATTTTTTAACCAAACTGGCAGGCATGCATGCATCATGTATGTACCTGCTTGCTACAAGCAGACTTTCAAAGAAATGTTCTTCACCAAGTTCTGGGAATATCATTCCAAAATTTTTATTCCCAGAACAACACATTTATTGCATTTCTTTGCAATGGAACAAGCCATACATGTTGATCAGTTATGATTGCCACATCCAAAAATTCCAAGTTGAATAGACTGGGATAAGGTCATGATACATTTAACTCAAGGATTGCGCATTCAAGAACATCACCTAGCCACAGATGTAGTCGAGTATTACATCAAGCACCCCCACCAACAAGGATCTGTCAGGGATGATAGATGCGAGAGAGGGGGAGGGTGTTGGTAGCAATGAGGGCAGTCAAGGCCTTACGAGACATGGAGTTCAACGAAGGGAACCAGAGCAAAGAGACGGATCAAGCAGGCAAAGCAGTCAATGTAGATCCAACAAGTAGACCATATAATTTTTCATGAAGAAATATTTCCCAAATAATGATTCTAGTCACTTCACATCATTGTAAATACCATTTTCAATTATTCCTACTCCATTTTGTGCAAGATGAGGAGTCCTCAAGCTTGAGGAGTATTAGAAGTAGCATGTAGCAATTTTCATAATTTCTAGATTCCGTTTGAGCCCTCAAATAAGCCCTGGAACCTTATTTTTAAGTAGGCCAGACACTAGGTCTGGACATGGCCAAAAGCTAGTAGAAAACTATAAAAAGAGCTAGAGAGCTCATTTTTGAGGTTAGCTTGTTAGAGTTTTGAGCTATTGTAAGAAACTTTTTTAGTAATACAAAGAACTCCATTGTTCCTCTCTTTGTACTTGCTTTGTGTGTGTGTGTGTGTATGTTTGTGTGCTTCTCACTCACGCACTTGTGCCATCACTTACTCATAGTCATCATACTAGTCCTCACGTCTCCGTGGATTGAAAATTATGAGGTGGATCTCCTCTTCTTGGTACTTGGCATTGTGCTAGAGTGGTAGATGGATTGATAGATATATACATAGATGGATAGATAGATAGATAGATAGATAGATAAATAGATAGATAGATAGATAGATAGATAGATATATAGATAGATAGATAGGTAGGTAGGTAGGTAGGTAGTTAGGTAGATGTATAGATAGATAGATAGATAGATAGATAGATAGATAGATAGATAGATAGATAGATAGATAGATAGATAGATAGATAGATAGATCGATAGATAGATGATAGATGGATGGATGGATGGATGGATGGATGGATGGATAGATAGATAGATAGATAGATAGATAGATAGATAGATAGATAGATAGATAGATAGATAGATAGATAGATAGATAGATAGATAGATAGATAGATAGATAGATAGATAGATAGATAGATAGATAGATAGATAGATAGATAGATAGATAGATAGATAGATAGATAGATAGATAGATAGATAGATAGATAGATAGATAGATTGAGAGATAGATAGATAGATAGATAGATAGATAGATAGATAGATAGATAGATAGATAGATAGATAGATAGATAGATAGGTAGAGAGAGAGATAGATAGATAGATGGATGGATGGATGGATGGATGGATGAATGGATGGATGGATGGATGGATGGATGGATGGATGGATGGATGGATGGATGGATGGATGGATAGATAGATAGATAGATAGATAGATAGATAGATAGATAGATAGATAGATAGATAGATAGATAGATAGATAGATAGATAGATAGATAGATAGATAGAATGATAGATAGATAGATCAATGGATGAATAGATATATGGATGTTCGAGAAGTCTTGTTGGCCTATTTGCCTGTTTTAACCCTGAGAACAGTGAACTCACACAAGATTTTCATGTAAAATCCGTGTTTTGTGATCTCGAGCTCGTGTTTTGTAAAAATCATATGTTGAGTTTTTGATATAGCATTTTGAAGTTGACCTTCCAGAGGGGTCAGGAAGCTAAAGGATCTCTAGGGTAGTCTTTCATAAAGACAAGTGAAAATTTGGACTTTGAATTACATGAATGAAAATGGTTTGTTTAGTCCATTAAATTTAACTCTTGATCTAACTTGGTACTTTAATAGGTCCATTGAGAGCATCGAAGGGTGTCCAAAGCAAGAGCATGTGCAAATCATAGTACTTCATTTGAGATACTTGATTTGTGAGTGCACCCAAGAAATTCTTGACAATATCACTCCAAATACGAGTCTCATACTGATTCTAGCCATGCCAACAATCATACCCTAGCATTGGTATGACCGTTGGCAATGTTTGGAAAATCCACCCTAGCCATGCCGATGGTTAGTTCGGCATCAGTATAACCATTGGAAATCACACACATGCATACCCACATATACACAAGGTTTTAGGATTAACATACATACACACATGCATACAGACATATACACATATACACATATACACATACACATATATATACACATGCATACATGCACATACACATACACACATGTCACATATACATAGACACATACACACATATACATGTTTTAGGGTTTGGGTTTTAGGATTCGGGTTTTTGTGTTTTACATACATACACACATGCATACATACATATACACACATATACACATACACATATATATACATATGCATACACAAACATACACACATACACATACACACATATTCATACACAAACGTTTTCACACATATACACATATATACATACACACATAGACACACATATATACACACACACACACTCACATGCACGCATATACACATATGCACATATATACATACATACACATACACATATGCATACACATACACATACACACACATAAAGTCATATACACATACATATACACACACATAAAGTCACATACACATACAGATACACACACATGTCATATATACATACACACATATACGTGTATTTAGGTATGGATTTTAGGATTAGGGTTTTATGGTTTTATATATATACACACATGCATACACATATACATACACACATGCACACACACATACATACACATATGCACACATATACATCTTTTAGGGTTAGGATTTAAGGATTAGGGTTTTAATGTTTTACTAGAATGCATACATGCATATACACATACACATATATATACATATATACACATACACATACACATACACATACACATACACATACACATACACATACACATACACATACACATACATATACACATACACATACACATACACATACACATACACATACACATACACATACACATACACATACACATACACATACACATACACATACACATACACATACACATACACATACACATACACATACACATACACATACACATACACATACACATACACATACACATACACATACACATACACATACACATACACATACACATACACATACACATACACATACACATACACATACACATACACATACACATACACATACACATACACATACACATACACATACACATACACATACACATACACATACACATACACATACCATACACATACACATACACATACACATACACATACACATACACATACACATACACATACACATACACATACACATACACATACACATACACATACACATACACATACACATACACATACACATACACATACACATACACATACACATACACATACACATACACATACACATACACATACACATACACATACACATACACATACACATACACATACACATACACATACACATACACATACACATACACAT
>CM035436.1:46452541-46590041 GCA_020310875.1 Ceratopteris richardii | reverse complement strand
CATACACATACACATACACATACACATACACATACACATACACATACACATACACATACACATACACATACACATACACATACACATACACATACACATACACATACACATACACATACACATACACATACACATACACATACACATACACATACACATACACATACACATACACATACACATACACATACACATACACATACACATACACATACACATACACATACACATACACATACACATACACATACACATACACATACACATACACATACACATACACATACACGTACACATACACGTACACATACACGTACACATACACATACACATACACATACACATACACATACACATACACGCACACATACACGTACACATACATGTACACATACATGTACACATACACGTACACATACACGTACACATACACGTACACATACACGTACACATACACGTACACATACACGTACACATACACGTACACATACACGTACGCATACACGTACGCATACACGTACACAGACATGTACACAGACATGTACACAGACAGGTACACCTACACCTACACCTACACCTACACCTACACATACACCTACACGTACACGTACACGTACACGTACACGTACACGTACACGTACACGTACACGTACACGTACACGTACACGTACACGTACACGTACACGTACACGTACACGTACACGTACACGTACACGTACACGTACACGTACACGTACACGTACACGTACACGTACACATACACGTACACATACACAGACACGCACATGTACACAGACACACACACACGTACACAGACACAGACACACATGTACACAGAGACAGACACACACAAACACACACACACATAGACACACACACACACACACAGACACATACACAGACACCTACACGTACACGTACACAGACACATACACGTACACGTACACGTACACGTACACGTACACGTACACGTACACGTACACGTACACGTACACGTACACGTACACGTACACGTACACGTACACGTACACGTACACGTACACGTACACGTACACGTACACGTACACGTACACGTACACGTACACGTACACGTACACGTACACGTACACGTACACGTACACGTACACGTACACGTACACGTACACGTACACGTACACGTACACGTACACGTACACGTACACGTACACATACACGTACACGTACACCTATACGTACACGTACACGTACACCTATACGTACACGTACATGTACACGTACACCTACACGTACACGTACACCTACACGTACACGTACACCTACACGTGCACGTACACCTACACGTACACATACACCTACACGTACACGTACACCTACACATACACGTACACCTACACATACACCTACACGTACACATACACCTACACATACACATACACATACACATACACATACACATACACATACACTCACATAAATCCCACATACATACACACACATGTCACATATGCATACACACATATACATGTTTTAGGGTTAGGGTTTTAGGGTTTACATGCCTACGCACATATGTCACATATACATACACACATGCACACGTATAGGTAAATACATGCACACACATACATGTTTTAGGATTAGGGTTTTAGTGGTTTACACACATGCATACATAAATATACACATACACACATATGTACATACATATACATACAAACATACACACATTCACATATACATACACACATATACATGTTTTAGGGTTAGGGTTTTAGGATTAGGATTTTAGGGTTTTACATACATTCACACATGCACACATGTACATATATGCACACATGTACATACACACATGCACACATATACATGTTTTAGAATTAGGGTTTTAGGATTAGACTTTTAAGGGTTTACACACATGCATACATACATATACACATACACACATATATACATACATACACATACATATACACATACACACGTATATACATACATACACATACACATACACACACATAAATTCACATACACACACATACACACATGTCACATATACATGCACATGTACACACATATACATGTTTTAGGGTTAGAGTCTTAGAATTAGGGTTTTAGCATTTTACATACATGCACACACATGTAGACACACACATATACATACACACATGCACACATATACATGCTTTAGAGGTAGGTTTTTAGGATTAGGATTTTAGGGTTTTACACACATACACACATGCATACATAGATATACACTTACACACATATATACATACATACACATACACATACACATACACATACACATACACACACATGAAGTCACATACACATACACATACATAAACATGTCACATATACATACAGACTTACACACATATACATGTTTTAGGGTTAGGGTTTTATATTCTTAGGTTTTTAGGTTTAATATTAAAAAATATAATCAAATATATATAAAAACTAAGGAAAAAATAGTAAATATAATCAAATGTACTATGTATAATTAAATATATAAGAAATTAGGGTTTTAAGATTAAAATGAGTATATTTAGTTAGATATATAAAGAACTAAGGTTGTATCATAAATATTAGGATACATAATTTAATATCAAACGAGATAGGCTTTTTGCATTAAAATAAATATATATAATTAAGTATATAGAAAAAGGATTTTAGGCTTAATATTACTATATATAACCAAATATATATAAAAAATAGGAAAAAAATAGTCTATATAATCAAATGTACTATGTATAATTAAATATATAAGAAATTAAAGTTAGTATATATAATTAGATATATAAAGAATTAGGGTTCTATGATAAATATTAGTATACATAATTAAATATGAAAAGAGCTAGGGTTTTTGAATTAAAATAAATTTATACAATTAAATATATAAAAAATAGGGTTTTAGGTTTGATATTAATATATATAACCAAATGCATTTTAAGATTAAAATTAACATATATATTTAGATATATAATTAGACATGGATTGATTGCACTATTGGAGGGCTTGGAGGGATGCCGTACGGTCATTTCATGAGAGCATCTATCGTGAGGTGAGATTCTAAACTTGTTTTTAGTGTTTTTTAGTTGTTGTTTATAAACATTGTTTCAATTTGTCTCATTTCATGAATGTGATTTGTTGCAGGATTGCAAATATAGATGTTTTGATCCCTCTGGTTTTGTGTATGACAATAGAGTGCCACAATTGTGTATTTGGATCATATATGGTAGAGGTGCATCATTGTTTTGTATTTGGTTCATATATGGCAGTGGTTTGCCACATTTTGTATTTGCCTCATATATGACAATGGTTCACCACAATTTTGTATATGGTTCATTTATGGAATATCTATTTTGTACATGGTTCATTTATGGAATATCTCTTTTGTACATGGTTCATGCTTTATTCTACTCCTACATATCTCTTTTATGTTAAACAATGTGTTTCAAATCTTGTTTTGGTTGCTGGTCATCTAAACCCTAAATCGACAACCTCTAGAGTACATGTCACATAACCTCAATTTTTTTGGGCAGTATATTGTGTTGAGGGGTGAGAAATTGGAAGTTAAAGTGGTTAGTTGGAATTTTGCTAACTTCGATGTTGCTGACTCTGAGTTTGTTGAATCCGTATTTTTCTCAATCGGATATTTAAAAAGAAATAGTTATAAGTTAGTTAAGGGGAATGTCGTGTGATATGATTGTTGTAATCTTGTTCTCAAAGAGATGTAAGGGTGAGGAGGACAAAAACTGAGAGAAGTGAAAAAGTCTTTGTTCTTGCAATTTCACAAGCTGAAAGTGATCTAACCTGACATGTGTAATCAAGTAGAAGCCATATTGCTCTTTTGACAGTCTAACTTTCTGTATTTCAAGGACATTTGTGAAGTATTTCTTTCTCATTAATTTTGCACAGGCGTGTACTATTTTGTGTTTGAACATAAATGGTCTATACTTGCATTATATTTATCTAACTATGGTAAAACTGAAATTCTATACCTGAGTAATTGAGTTGTATGTGAGGAGGTTTCTGCGCTAGGATTTGTTCATGAGAGTGAATTGTTTGAGTCAATAGCTATGTGTTGTTGAACCCCAACACATTTGTGTGATATGATTGTTGTAATCTTGTTCTCGAAGAGATGTAAGGGTAGAGGAAGCGTCTTGTGAGGAGGATGAAAACTGAGAGAAGTGAAAAAGTCTTTGTTCTTGCAATTGCACAAGCTGAAAGTGATCATACCTGACGTGTTCAAGCAAGTAGAAGCCATATTGCTCTTTTGACAATCTAACTTTCTGTATTTCAAAGACATTTGTGAAGTATTTCTTTCTCATTAATTTTGCACAGGCATGTACTATTTTTTGTTTGAACATAAATGGTCTATACTTGCATTATAGTTATCTAACTGTGGTAAAACTGAAATTCGATACCTGAGTAATTGAGTTGTATGTGAGGAGGTTTCTGTGCTAGGATTTGTTCATGAGAGTGAATTTTTTGAGTCAGTAGCTATGTGTTGTTGAACCCCAACACATTTGGCGATCCTACTATGTTTGCTAAAGAAGCAAGAGATGCATGACATGAAGAAGAGGAAGATTTAGTAAAGTTTACTACACAAGAGCGCAAGCACAAGCAGGTAATATGGATTCATCTTTCAAAATTTATGATTGGTATGAAGCACAAGAGGATTCTAATCTAGAATCTGAAGAGGAGGAAGGAGGAACAAGACTGATGGTCAGAATACTAGGCGCATTGATCCTGATAGAAGCAGTTGCAAGAGTTAGAAGGTGAATCCAAGTTGACCCACTTGGAGGGACAACTAGGCAAAGAACTAGGCATAAACCTCAACTAGTACCCATGGCGCAACCACCTCCAAAACCCAAAGTGAAAGAAGTGCATTTTAGACGAGGTTCAAAGGAGGATGTAGACTCTCACGTTGCTCAATTTCAAATAAAGTGGATAGCAAATGGATATCCAACAATATATGGTGATGCAATAAAACTACAGCAATTTGCGGCTACATTGGCAGGAAGAGCAATGAGCTAGTTCAATCAATACAATATCGCTCATGATGCATTAAGATTAGCATTTTTACAAAGATTTAGGAAAGAAAAAACTCCTTTGAATGTTTTGAGGAAGTTGAGAGCAATTATATAAAAGAACATGTTAGTGGAAGATTATGCATAGAAATTTAGAATTTTAGTGTTGACCATACTCCTCGCCATCTCCATGGGTGACTGTAGCTCAATGATGAGTAGCACCTCCTTTAATGTCAATCCGGGAAGACGTGAGGATGGTATGAAGACCTCGAGCAAGTGGCGGCACAAGTGCGTGAGTGAGAAGCACACAAGCATGCACACACATACACACACACACGCGCACACAAGGCAAGACAAAGAGTGAGAATCAATGGAGCTTTTAGATTACTTTCAAAATGCTCTTACAAGTTCGTTTCAATTACAATCTAACCTCAAAAATGAGCTCTCTAGCTCCTTTTATAGTTTTTGACTAGCTTTTGGCCCTGTCCAGACCTAGTGTCCGGCCTAGTTAAAAATTAGGTTCCAGGGCTTATTTGGGGGCTCAAACGAGATCTAAAAATTATGAAAATTGGTACGTAACTACTTCTAAGGCTCCTCAAGCTCAAGGACTCCTTGGCTTGCACAAAATGGAGCTACAAAAATGTGAAATGAGATTTACAATGATTATTAGTGATAAAAATCACTGTTGTTGTAGGGATTTCTTCTAGTGATCTGCCATACATATCTTCAAGCTCCCTACTTGCTCTTCTTCCCTGCATGTCCATCTCTCTGATTTGCGTTAATGTCTTGAAAAAATATTGGCCTACTTGCCAGATCTTCTTTGACTGCCCTGTTTGCTTGTGCTGTCCCTTCGCTCGCTTGTGCTGTCCCTTCGCTCTGACTCCCTTCTTTGACTTTCACGTCTTGTAGGTCCTGATGTACCAAGGCTACTGCCTACTTGCCAGATCTTCTTTGACTGCCCTGTTTGCTTGTGCTGTCCCTTCGCTCGCTTGTGCTGTCCCTTCGCTCTGACTCCCTTCTTTGACTTTCACGTCTTGTAGGTCCTGATGTACCAAGGCTACTGCCAACACCCCCCCCACTCTCGCGTCTGTCGCCCCTGACAGACCCTTGTCTAGCTGCTTTTTGTACGTAGTATTGTACAACATCGGCGGCGAGGTGGTGTTCTTCTAACCTGAGTCCTCTTGCTAGATCTGTCAGCAATGCATCCCAATTGACTGGCCCTGGGACATCTGGTTGTGGCACCCGTAACTGCTCTGAGTGAATGGTTCGCTCCACGGCAAATAAATGGAGGAGATGTGAGGGTCTGGGTACAAATATTTCTGAGTGGTATTCCCAGAACCCTGTTATGAACATCTCTTCGAATGTTTGTTTAAAGCAGGCTGGGAGGTATTTTATTCTGGCGTGCCAAGCGTATATCACCTCTATGGAAGGAGTGGTGCTCATGTCATACACCAAATCTTGGTTTCCCGTAAGGAATCCGACGCCTGAGAAGTGTGGGTCTTTGATATTCTTGAATGTCCTGAATGTAATAAGCATTAACTCAAAAATTTTCATGCACATCTGGGCCATTACATCAGGGGTATTCTTTAATCGGAGGCTCCAGTGCCGTATAGTGGAGATCATGTAATTGACGGTGGGAGGCCCTTGAGGGGGTGCTAGATAGACGTAGTTTAACCATTTGGCGCATCCCTTGATATTCTTGACTGCAATGGTAAACTCTGGCCATGTACGTCTGCGGAGTACAGGAACATAACAAGGGTTATATTTAATAAAAAGAGGCATATTCGTCCAGGTGCGAACCATCTCCGGATAGGTTTCGAGGAGTCGGATCCTCCAAGTGGGTTGATGAATGGAGCCTTTTTTAGCACTCTCTGGGATGTCCTCTGGCCCAAATTGTGTGGCAAACGTCGGAGGTTTGCCACATTTATGTTGGATTTCTGCATTGTAGTCCGCCAGGAGTATACAATAGGGCACATATTGATCATCATTGGTTCCGATCCATCTATGGTGGGACATGCTGCGGAAGTATTCTGATTTAATAATAGTGTCCTCTATCTTTGCCATGGATTGGATCTGAACTGCTACTCGATCTTCATGAGTTGATGCCGTTTTCTCTAGTGTTTGGAGCCACTCAGGTACTTCGATTTCTAGTGTATCCATTCCTTCTGCCGTTTGTTCACCACCTGGCATTGGCATAGGAACGTAAGGTTCCTCATACGTCTCATCTACCTCGATGGGTACCAAATCCTCGGGTTCTGGTTTGACAACTGGAGAGGGTTGCCTTTCATGTGTGAGTAATCTTGCTTGTAATTCGGCCACCTGCTCTTTCAATTCCTTGACTTCCTCTGAAGTCGTGGTCGTTTCCGTGACTTTGGGTGCTGTCTGTTGCTCTTGGAGTTGATTGCGCAGCGCATCACGTTCCCTTTCCAAGTCATCATGAGCTTCTAATAGATCTGCATAGCTGTCCAAGATGGTCTTCATTGTCGCTGAGGGCACCGCTTTAAACTGTTCTGGATCAATTTCGTGTGGAGCGCCTTCCATTGCTGCTTCTAGATTAGCTTCATTTTGCTGCTGCAGCCTCTTGTTTTCTTCTAGGGCGGCCGCCATGTGTTTTCTAAGAAGTGCCAGGTTACGCCGGACTTTGAGATTATCGGCTTGATATACCTCGAGCAGAGCTTCTAGTTGTTTGGCACCTGATTCTGTCGATGGTTGGGGTGCTGCCAGTAATGTCTGGTGAGCCTGCTCAAGCGTCGCGTAGCGTTGATTCAGTTCTGCATTTTCTGTTTGTAGAATGTGAAATTGTGTTTGTAAGTTCTGATGGTGCGTTTCCAGTTGCTGATACCGGTTGTCCAGAGCTTTGTACTCATGTTGGAGCTGGTATACACATTGGTTTAATGCAAAAAATATGTTATTTACATTAAATAATGTTGGGAAAGGTGAAGATGCAGGGGGAATGGGGGCGGGAATGGGAGAGGTGAATGCTGTGGATGTAAGTGGAGAGGTGGGTGGAGGGGGTATGGGTGATGAAGGTGGCATGGGGGGAGGGAGCGGTGCTGTGGCAGGTGATGTTTCCATCGTGTCAACTGTTTGAGTGACTGTGTAGATGGGAATCGTTGGTGGAGTGGATGTGACATCGGTGAACAGGGTGGTGAAGGTGGGCATGGTGACTCCCCCGAATTGGATTCCCGGGGAGAGTGGGATGCCCATGACAACGGTAGTGGTAGTGGATGTGGTAGTGTTAGTGTCCTGCGGTGGAGTGAATTGTGTAGTGTGAGGTGGGGATGGTGGTGATAACGGTGCTTCGTGATATTCTTCTGCTTGCGTTGACTCGCCAGGTGCTGATGTATTGATGTGAATTTGCTTTCCGGACCTCCTGGGACGAGTAGGAACTCTTTTTTCAAACCTGTGGATGTAGGCCATTGCCTCATGGATGGCCTCGTCCAGTCCTACAGCGTCGGCATGAAGGTTCATGGACTCAATGAATAAATCATCCACACCTTCCTCCGCTAGCAAGTCGTTCATGAGTCTTTTGCCCTGTTCGAGAGACATCTTATGCTGTTCCTGAACCAGTCGCATGGTTCGATATAGTCTCTTGATCTGTGCCGAATATGCTGGGGCACTTGCTAACTCGGAGAGTTCGTCATATTCTTGCTGTTGCTCTTCGTCGGCTTCTTCTTCGTCTCCTCCTGTCTCTTGTTCGTCTACATCGACTTCTACCACTCGGTGTTGGGTGGGGGCCGATGTTGTTTTGGGTCGTGGTTCCTGATCTCGCGCTGCTTCCGCTTCGAGGTTAGAGTCATAGATTAATCGGGCAATTTCCTCATCCGTGAGGTCCTCAAGAGTAAATCCCTGCGGGAATTCCAAATCGGATGGAATGGGGGGAAACACCAGATTAGGCCCCTCCGTGCTTGGTCTTGGTAACCGGATTGTGAATGGCCTAACTCGTCGTGTCTGAGGAGGAGTGATTTCTGGTGTAGCGGTAGCTCCCCTTGGTTGAGCACAGGGTAGCTGGACTCCCCCCCTCATCTTCTTGGATGGGGGACCTGCTGTTGATAGTCTTCTTTGGAATTCTTGGACTCGGGACCATACGAGTGCCCGCTGAACAGGCACGTCATAAGCCAAGCATCTGTAGATTATTCTGGTCAAAGCGCAACACCCGTGGAGTACATTCTTCTGTTTCTTGTTCCACCTTTGATGTGCTAGGTGGATCTGGTCTATTATCCAGTGTGGCACATTGATGGGTAGGCTTTCGGTTTCTGCTAGATATAAACTGAACCATATTTTTTTCGGGGGCATTGTGAATCGTTCTTGGGCGGGAAACGCAAAATGCTGCATGATGGTTCGCAGGTGAAGCGCAATGGTAGGTGTCATGGCTACCATATCCTTCAACTTATTCAGATCCTTGTGCTTCATTCGACCTGGGACCATGGTTTCCTTTTCTGTGGGGATGTGCATGCCATACATTCCCAAAGCTTCTCTTACCAGATTGAGGTCCAGCTTGAACCTTTTAAGCTCATTACCCGGCAGCAGTGATGGCAACACAAAGGTGCTGTCGCCTCCTTTGGCCCTGCTCGGCGTGATTGTACTGATCAGATATGAACATCGTAAAAAGTCCGGCTTTGGTATGTGAGTCCTGAAATAACTTTCCACACCTGCTTTGACCCAAACTGATCTCATGACTTCAGCATTTTGGTAGCTTTCAAATTCGCGAGTGAAAAAGTGGTATCGACCCCATTTGCCATTGAATTCCAGTTCTGCTTCCCAGAAGTAGGTTCCATCGCCCAGTGGTCCAGCAACATCACTGAACCAATGCGCATGCTTACCTACTTGAGAGGTGAGTCCTTGAGGAGGATCCTGGATGGGGAGCACATGCACTTCTCGAAGCTCTTGCGGTCTTGCGGTGAGGCGTGGCTCAAGGAGAAGTGCTTCTATGTCCACGATCTGGGGACCAGATCCGGCTTGAGCGCTGGTACCTGCTTCTGCCATGGCCTGTTTGCTGATTGGTTCTGTGAGAATATAGAACCATGTGTTAACATTGTAATGGACAAAATAAATCCGTTGTTGTCCCCGTTACAACATTAACATAAGGTAGAAGGTGAGTTAGTGGTTAGTAAGTGCATGAAGATAGTGTGTGTAGTTAGTGATTGTGTTGTCCTAGGAAACTATTGCAGTTAGGAAGTGGGTTATGAATTTACAAATTGGGGTCGGGGGGTTTATTACAGACCCTAGGCTGCCAAATGCAGTGGGTGGGCTGTGCTTTCGGTTTCGGAGAGTCTCTACAGAGCCTTCTCGGTGTCGTGGTTTGAAGATGAGGCCTTTTTGGGACCCATTTACAATTGATTACATGTACGCTCTTGGGTTTTGGTGTGTACATGAGTGTTGAGAACGAGTGAAATCTGGCAGTATGCGTCGCTGCGTTATGCTGTTTAAGTTGTGGCCTCAGCGTAGCTACTTGTGCCATCAAGCAAGCCTTAGGCACCCAAATTTGTCTTGATTGTGGGCTTGCCTTCATCGACTTCTTGGGCACCCAAATAGATTTTATTTTAGCAGAAGAATTTCTGAAAGACTTCTTATTAGCGTTGCGTTGTTGGTCACTAATAAGAGGCTTTACCCCTGTAGTTGACGGTGGTGCAACTGGTCGTTCGCCTTTCCGCACCCATACCTGATCTATTTGCTGGGCTGTTCTGCTGCGCAGGTACTTTTGATCTCTGACATAGGTAGTACCCTGCTTCTTCTGCCTTTGATCCACCTTGGGTTGCTGCCTCTTTCCAGCCTTTGGAAAAGAAGGGAGTTCCTTTGCATTCCTGACTCCTTTTTTGCGAATATCATTCCTCTGCAACACATAGTTTTGGACAAGAACAGCATGGTCATCTTCATGTGTACCCCTGGAAGGACCAGGAGTCTGTGCCTTTCCTAGTTCCTTGAGTGCTTGATTGTCTAATTCTACTGTAACTCGACTATGATTGACCCAAACCTGGAGAAGTCCACTTCTTAGGTTTAGATTGACTGCTTGGTCATAAATCCAATCTTGACCCAGGACAAGAGGCTCAGTGAGATCCTCATCCTGACACACTAGTACTTTAACTGTCATTGCTTCATCATGGATGTAGAGGGGAAGTTCCACCTCGCCCATGCAAAGGGTTTCCACGCCTCCCAATCCTATAAGATATGCCTCCACAGGATTGACAGTTAACTGTAAATCTTGACAGTAAGACATTCTAACCGCACTAGTGGCTGCACCTGAGTCAATCAAGGCTCTTACAGTCCTTGCACTTTTTCCTTGTCCGATATCTAGGGTTACGAAAGGACGTCGATCAGTTATCCTAGGTGAGCTGGTTCCTGCGACTTCACACATTGCCACATGATATCCTTGATCTGCATAGTCATTTGTCCTAGGCTGCTCTCTGCTTTGCCTACGTAATTTCATTCTTCTAATGCGTTCTAAAGCTTCTGCTTGAGCTTCTTCTCGCACTCGCTTTTCTTCCTCTTTGCGTTTCTTAGCAGTATTGAGTCGGCTAAGCATTTCTTCTGTGAGGGGTTCCTGGTACAACTTGACTCTGCAACCGCTAATATAATTTGGGAGAACATCACCCTCTAATGTGGCCAATTGTACCGCTCCGCTTGTGGAGATCCTATTGATGATCATAGGTCCGTAGCCTCTCTTTTCTAGCTTCCTCGCGTGTTGTTTGAGTGTATAGACCAAGACTAGATCTCCTGCTTTCAAGCCTTTATCCTTCACGTGGGCATCAAAGTATGCCTTCTGTCTCTTCTTGGCTGCATATATCCCTGCAGCGGCTCTCAGTCTCGTTTCCCCTAATCGTTCAAGGTCAAAGATCCTAGAGGAGAGCTCATGACCTGTCCATTCGTGCTCTTGTGCGACTCTCAATGTAGGGATCAGGAAGTCCAAGGGTAACACAGCGTTTTGGCCAAATACCATCTGAAAGGGGGTGGCTTGGAGTACCGTTTTGTAGGCAACTCGGTATGCCCAAACAGCATGGTGTAGCTGTTTGTCCCAGTCAGAGCGTTTAGTGTTCACTAATTTTGTTAGCACATTGCACAAAATCTTATTAGTGCTCTCAGCTTGACCATTAGCTTGAGGGTGATAAGGGGCAGACTTCTTGTGTATTACCAAGAATTCTCGGAGTAGATTTTCAATCACTTCGTTCAAGAAATGAGTGCCTCTATCACTTACAAGTTCTATGGGTAGTCCATATCTCGTGAATACATTCTCGAACAAGAATTTGGCCGTTGTTTGAGCATCGTTCTTGGTTGTAGCTTTTACCTCTACCCACTTGGTGAGATAATCTGTTGCCACAATGATGTATTCTGCATGAGAACCTTTCGCTGGGGGATTAATAGGACCTACGAAGTCTATTCCCCACTTAGAGAATGCACGTCCACCCATCATAGGTTTCAGTGGCATCTCATCTTTGCGTATAGGATACTGAGTCCTTTGACAGACATCACACCGTTTCACATAGGTATGTGCATCCATGTGAAGGGTAGGCCACCAGAAGCCCGCAAATAGTATCGCCTTGATTACCCGATCTGGTCCAAAGTGTCCTCCTGCTACCCCTTGGTGAGCCGTTTCCAAGATCTTGAGATATTCACTTTCATGGACACACAGTCTCAGGTAACCATCCTTACCGCGTTTGTATAGATTATCACCAATGAGTGAGTAATCCAAGGCTTCTTGTTCTAAACTCCTTTTCCTAGCCAGAGTCATGTCTGGGGGGAAAGTGTTTGTTCTCAGGAATGATACTAGTGGTTCGCTCCAATCTGGCACAATGGATACTTGATAAAGAGTGGCATGTTCCACAGGTGGTTTAGTGCAACAGATTGGGCATTCCTTGCACAACTTTTGGACATCAGCTTCCATAGTTGGCCAATGCACTCCGAATCTCTTTAGAGTCTGCAAAGTTCTTTGCTTTGAATGGTGTTGCTCTAATGCACCTACATGTGCTAATTGCAACCATTTAGCGTACTCATCCTCTTCTACGCAACAAGCCAAGATCCCTTGATCTGTGTGCTTGTACATGCTTCCGGCCATGATGTGATACTTTTGGGCTTTTACAACCTCTCTATTCCGTGTGTTCACCACTGGATGGTTAGGCCCGTATGTCAAGACTGGTACCAAAGGCTTAGCCCACTGCGGCACAACTTCCAAATTAAACAAGTAAGCATCAGGAAGGTCATCTGACACTCCTTGTGGGGCTTCTCCCGATGTGAGCCTAGAGAGATGATCAGCTCTCAAATGAGTTCTACCTTTTCTTACCACAACCTCAAAATCATATTCCATTAGCAGGAGAAACCATCTTACTAATCTTCCCGTATTGCATGGCTTGTTTACTAAGTACAACAATGCCTGATGGTCCGTAAAAAATTTAAACTTATTTGCAAGCAAATAATGTCTAAACTTTTTAACTGCATATACCATGCCTAATCCTTCTCGCTCAGTAGTGGTATAATTTCGTTCAGCCGCATTCAATTGTCTACTGGCATAGGCAATTGGAAGATCCATATTACCTTCACCAGTAGGTTGTGCAAGCACACATCCAATAGCATAATTGGATGCATCCACATGAACATGGAATGGCTTATTCCAATCTGGTGTGGTCAAGATTGGTGCTGAACATAATCTTCGTTTAAGTTCTTGGAAAGAATTCTCACATTCATCCGTCCACTCAAAGTTTGTCAAGAGTCCGTACATGGGCTTTGCAATGACAGCATACATGTGTATGAATCGTCGATAATAACCGCAATGCCCCATGAAAGCTTGTACTTCCTTGACATTCTTTGGCCTAGGTAGCTCTGCTATGGCTCGCACTTTCTCTTCGTCAGTAGATATGCCATTCTTTGACACTATGTGTCCTAGAATCTTGCCTTGCCTGACCATAAAAACGCACTTTTCTGGGTTCAGGCAGACTTGGTACTCTCTACATTTGTCAAAGATTTGCCTGAGTTCCGGAATATGGGTTTGCCTAACATTGGAATGAGCACAGAGATCGTCAACGTAGACTTCTAAACTCTTCCTCAGGAACTCCTTAAATACATGGCACATCAGCCTCTGGAAGGTGGCTGGTGCATTGGTAAGCCCAAATGGCATTACTCTAAAAGCAAATATGCCCCATTCTGTGGCAAAGGCTGTCTTATGCTGATCCTCTGGAGCTATGGCTACTTGATTGTAACCCGAGAATCCATCAAGGAAACTGTACACCTCCTTGCCTGCCACTCTTTCCAAGAGATGTTCTGTGATGGGAAGCGGATAGTTATCTCGAATCGTGGCGGCATTAACCTTTTTCAAGTTAATGCACACACGCAGCTTGCCATTCTTCTTGGGCACCACTACGATGGGGGATACCCATTCGGTGTGCTCAATTTCGTAGATAAATCCAGCTTCAACCAATCTATCTATCTCTTCCTTGATCTTAGCAGCATAGTTATCGTTATATGTATAAGGCTTTTGCTTAGAGGGTTTAGCATCTGAGATCATGGGAATGGTGTGTGAGCATATATCAGGGTCAACACCTTTCAAATCCTTGTAACTCCAAGCGAATACATCTCTGTATTCTCTTAGCAAGGCTATCAATTCGTACTCTTCTTCTTCTGTCAGGTCATGGCCTATATACGTACATCTCTCCTCTCCTTCTTCTAGGGCCACTACGATTTTCTTGGTGGTTTCTTTGTTATCATAGGCCTCTCCTAATTGTGCTTCTCGTTTAGGCATTCTTATCATGACTCTCCTGTCATCTATCTCATACTTCTTAAAATTTTCGGGGACCTCAAACAAAGATTCTTCCTCTTCTGGTGAGGCTTCTCTCTTTTTTCGTTTCTTTCCTTCTTCCTTAGGGGTCATATGCGTTGCTAGTCTTACATCATTTGTAACCTCTCCATGCCTCTGGGGTTGAAATTCTATTTCATGGAAGTATTCCTCATCTGATGCAAATGGTGGGTCCATGATGATTGACTCTAGACCGGAGTCACTTGCATCCTCAAATGCATCAGGGCTAGGTTCGCATTCTTCTAACACTGCCTCTCCCATGATTGGCTCTATGGAGAAGACTGAAATATCATAGCCATCCTCATCACAGTGAGGTGTCCATTGTTCTTCATTGATGGCTACGTCCATTGTTGCTAAAATTTCCGCCCAGCCATGGGGTTCAAACTCCTCATCTGGAAAGACTATAGGTGCATAGGCTGGGTCTTGAATGGGTCTATGAGTTTCGTTCGCACCTACCTCTCTGGCTTTCTCTCTCTTCTCCTCTTCTACTGCTACCTTGCACATCCATAAGTGGGTGTCTTCATGCATCCATGAGGATCCAGATCCTATGGAATGCACCGATTCTGTATCATCTTTGGCTCTATGGATGGGATTCCATTGGATAGGTGGGACATCTCTATGAGAATAATCCTTGAGATTGACTTTGGTTGTAACACCTAAGTGCTGCAGGTACAAAGAATTGGTACCCCAATCCTGTACCACTTGCAACTGTCGCATGAATGGTCTTCCCAAAATCATCTCATAGGCATGATTCTTGCTGAAGTCACATATGGCAAAGGTATGTTCAAACTCGACACCACAAGTGGTGAGAGTTATTCCTTCTAGCAATCCTAGGGGTCTCTCTATGTGGCCATCGGCCATCTGCAATTTCATTCTCGTCGGCCTGAGTGCTGGCTTGCCCCAACGCTTCCATAAGGAGGTAGTGGCAATTGCAACTCCTGCACCTGAGTCCAAAATTGCCTTAGTGGTGTAGTCCTGGTAGGTAATGGGAAGATAGGTGTTCCCTTCTTCACCCTCACACATATCTCCTATCTTATCCAAGGGAATTTCCGGTACTGTCCTATGGGATCCTACCCGGGAACGAGGTTTTGCAGTTTCGGTTACTTGACTAGCTACATATTTCCGCGCGTTTGGTCTATCCTCAGACAGCTCTTCCAAAGTGAGATCACGTTGCACCTTGGTGTTCGTTACTACCTCCGTGTTCCTCGGTATGACTGAGTAGTCGTTCCGTACCATGACTGTGGGTGCTCTCATACATGTGGACTTTGCTTCCCATGGGCCTGTGAAGTGGGGTAGCTCCTGTATGGAATTAGACTCAAAGTCCAATCTCTCGTGGGACGGAACACTCTCATGCTCCCCGTAAATAGATGGGATGTCTTGTGGGAATTGGTCGTGTGCATCGTCCACAAGTTCAAAAGGAGGGGCGACCTCACTTTCGTTATCCCATTTGTCTTCTTGAATCTCTCGTAGGAAGTCTGGCGCAAATCGATTCATAGAAGAAGAAGTGTCTGGCTCCGTAGAATTAGGTACATATGCTACCTGGGAAGGAGGGCTTATCCTATCGTTGGCTCTTCCCTCGTTGTCATAGATAGCAGAAGCACAAGCTTCTTGGGGAGGATTACTTATGCTATTACTTTTCCGCACAGGCTCATACGCTCTCTGGGAAGGAATGTGGGTTGCCTGTGGAGGTACATAAGCTTTCGAGAGAGGCACCTGTGACCTTTGGGGAGGAGGATAAGCTCCTTGAGGAGGCACATGAGCTTCCTGAAGAGGCTGGCTTATCCGTTCTCTTGCCCTTCCCTTTTTTTGAGGGATAGGCACCTTTTCTGGCTGTGCAGTTAGCCTCTCTAATCTTTCTAAGGAGGGGAAGTTGTCTGGTTTAGTGGAATTGGCTGCATAAACTTCCGATGGGGAATGGCTCAGGTTTTTGCTTGCTTTTTCTTTCTCCTGATTTTTTTCTTCCTTGTCAGATCTTGCAATTATCCTCTCTAACTTTTCTAGGAATCCATCCAAGTGTAATTGCGTCTTGGCTGAGCCCGAGTAATTGAAAAGGCGACTGGCTTCAAACATAGTCTGAGCCAATGCGACCATTTTCGCGCACAGTTTGGTTCTTTCCATCTCTAGGTCAGCTCTAGGATAGCACTTGTCATGATCCGTGACGTTTGGCCCTTCTTGGATTCTGGCCTGATATGCTTTAAGCATCATGTTCAGGTCTTCAGGAGTGGGATCTGCTAGAACTGATCCTACTCTAGGGGGTGGTGGGATTTGATGAGGCGGTGGGGAAGGTGGTGAGTCGGATGGAGATGGTAGGTGTGGCGGAGGGGTATTGTGAGAGGGGATTTGAGAGGTGATTTCAGTTATCCTAGCTTTGGTTTCTCTTATGCTTTCCTCAAGTTCACTCATCTTTTTAGCCCATTGTCTTTTCATTCTTTCCCGACTATCTTTCCATGCTCTAGTCCTTTTCTTTGTTATGCTCTCGGTTTCACTAGCCTCTGAGTTCTTACTCTGGTTTGTCTCTTGGTTTTGCTGCAAAGCCTGAGCTCTAGTGACTACCTGCACTGGTGCAGTGGAAGTGACGCTTCCTGAGGAATCTACAACCAAACCAATCACATTGATCGGAGTGATTTTTGGCATATTATTGGGGTTCTTTGGGCAATCTCGTAAAAGATGCTCCTTCCCACAATCTTGGCAAAAACCTTGGATAGTCACTGACTGGGGTTGTGTAGGTGGGGGCAAGGGACAATCACGAATGAGATGATCTCCTTGGCATCTGTAGCACGGTCCTCTTGGGAATGGAGGTCTTACTTGCCTAGGTTGAGGCCTGGGGTTGGGATTTGCATACATGACGTTCGTGTAATCTGACTCCCAACTAGGTTCACTTGGTTCCTCACTATAGTAAGACTCACCATGTTCTGGAGACTGCATGTAGTAAGCCTGGGGACTATCGACATGTGTAGAATCAAAGCTATGGTCACTTGGGTCACTTTCTGAGATCAATGGGGTTACTGGTACTATGGCCCTATTCAGGTTTTCTTCTGCAACAGCATACTTGACTGGAATCACGTTAGCGGGGTTTGGGGGCTGTTGAGCTAGTACCGGTTGGGGTCTCTGTTGGGCCTGATATTGTGGTTGGTAGGTTTGTTGGGGTCTAGCATATTGTGGTGGTGGATTTTGGTTCTGGTATCGGCCTTGTTGGTACGGCTGCGGGTAGGGTTGCCTAACTGCCTGCTTGTTGTATGGGCAATCTTGTGCGGTGTGATTGGTGTATCTCCGTTCTATGGTGCAGTACTGGCTACTAGGGTTAACTTGGGGTTGGGCCATAATGGGACACACATTTGCCATGTGGTCGCCACCGCAAGTATAGCATCTTTTCACAGGGGCAAACCTTGGGATTTGTTTGCTAGTTACACCTAATTTCTGAGCTACTTTTTCCGCGAGTTCCTCAATAGATGTAGATTGCGTGGAAGAGTGGCTAGATGCACTATCTGAATCTTTGTAGATTTTGGAAAGCTCTAGCTCTTCCCCTAGGTTATCTTCAATGTCAATGCACATACGTACACATTCTTCTATAGTTCTAGGGTCCTTCAGATACACATAGGATCTCAATTTTGCACTCAGCAATCCGTCAAGGAATAAGGCTACTTGTTTAGCAGATGTGGGTAGCTCCGAAATAGGGCACCTTTCAAGATATTGTCTAAATCTTCTTCCTGCAAGTCTCACAGTCTCTTGAGGGGTTTGCTTGAAGCTGTGAATCAATGAGGAAGTATTGTGTCTTATGCCACTCTTAGAGAACTCTACAATGAAAGCCTCTAGGAGTTGGTCTATGCTCCTGAACTGACGCTCATCCAATGGTTGAAACCATGTAAGTGCTGTGTTCCTAAGGGTTAGACCGAAGGCATTGTACTGCGTGAACAGATCTTCCACTTGTTCAGCTCTCAAGACTTGCTTGAACTCTGCCACATGATCATAAGGATCTCCTGTGCCGTCAAAGTAATTCTTCATGGACTTAACTAGCTGGGTGGGTCTCAAAGTTCTTGTGTGCTCTCTAGGCCTTGGCAGGGGAAATCCATCTACATTTCTTTGGTTCCTGTGGGCTCTATGCATCTCAGGTTCTACCCTATTCGTCTCTATTCTCGTTCTTTCTCTGCCTGCAGGGTTGGCGAAACTTACTTCTGGTCTATCCCTACTTCTGTCTCTTTGCGTACCATGAGCTTGGGAAGTTCCAGCCCCAGGGTGACCATAGGATACATTTGATCTTGGTTGGGGGAAAATAAATTCACCCTTCCAAGTGTAGGCATGCCTATCATTTTCTGTCACCACGAAGATCCGTTCTGAAGCATGATCTAAATAGGTCACTCTGCCTGGGCTATCCGGATCCTTAAGCTCATAGATCATGATATTTCCTATGTCTGTTGGCTGATTAGACTTATACCTCCAGAAGGCTTCATCAGTTTCTCGATTGAGGAGCAACTCTATGCTCTTGTTGTCTTGGGGGACCCATTCAGGCGTGATAATCCTAGTGAGAACTGATTTACCTCGAGGGGTTCTAGGTTCCGCACCCATGTTCCCTTGTTCTAAGTCACCTAAGTCCGCTTCTGAGATTACATTCCCGAAGTCATCTGTCCTATCAGGATGACTAGTGACTACATATATAGTTCCTTCTTTGTCCAGGTATGCACCATTTTCAAACTTGACAGCTGGGTGTTCTAGTCCTATGGATTGGTCAGGGTTTTTAATCTGGACCACGGATCTTCCTAGGCCGTCCTCATAGATGCTAGCACCTAGTCGGTTGGTCCTAAGGTATTCCAGCTGTGTTTTGTAAGGGCCTTCTACCCTGTACAAATAAGGCACTCCTGAACTTCCCGTAGGTCTGTCCATGCCTTGAGACATTTCTGACTCACTGGTATCCGAGCTAGGGTAATGGGAGTGGTGACTCAACTGCTGGGCCCAAGTCCTTGCAGTATGATTGACACTAGCCTCTGAAGACCTAAGGCTTTGTCTTTCCCTTGCTAAATGTCGTCCTGATCTAAGGTTCATATGCCTAACTGATTAGCCCAAAATTTTTTTTTTTTCCAGAGTACAACCTCGTTGCCGATCAATTGGTACCAGTCACTTGGTCCTTTTTAGTTAATTATTGTGTTTTATGGTCTTGTCTGATATCACGTCGTCAGGAACACTTGAATGTTCTTCGTACTTTAGGTTGATCGTTCCACGTTAGGTTCTTTTCCTTTAGGTTATCGATAGTACAGAGGTTATGTTTTTAACTTGAACTTGAGTTTTTTAGGTAGTCTTCAACTTGATAACTGCCTATCGTCAACCTGACTTACTCCTATCTCTACTCGTTCTTAGCTTGAGCTAGGAAATGACAGAGGGAGTTGAGAATAATCCAACCTTACTTGTTGATCCCTTGCTTTCTGGTGCTCAAGAACCCGGTTCTCAAGCTTGCAAAGAAACCTTGCTTGGTACGCTCTCTGTTGCTCTCAATGGACCTATAAAAGTCCCACGGTTAGCTCGATGCTTAGATTCAAGGACACAACCAACCACTTTCATTCATGTAACATAAGCACATATTTGCATTGTGACTTTTTAGGGAAATAATTCTAAAGACCCCCCTGGGTATGGTCAACTTCAAATTACCCTCTCTGAGAATCAATGCATTATCTTTATAAAAAACAGTTGAGGGCGTGTAGTATATGCCACGAGCTTTCCAACAAGCCCAAGAGCTCAAAAATTGGATTTCGTATGAAAAAGTTAGGACTGTTCAGGGTTTAGGGAGTTAAATCAGGATTCAATACAAGCTAACAGTCAAACAGGAATACTCGAGTAGCTTGTGGCACGGCCTAACAATGCAATACTACACCCCAGAGTTTGTCCCACACTTAATCACAATTTAGACCAATCACCTTGCCTTAAAAATTTGACCTAATTTGCCCTTCTAACGCGTTCGCAAAGTCTGTCGGTCGCGATTGACAGGTCAGTCGCGATCGACGTGTCGATCGCGATTGACAGGTCCGTCGTGGCTGTCAGTCGCGATTGACTGGTCAGTCGCGATTGACACGTGGCCGAAAAGTCAATCAATCGTGGTCAAAGCGTCGTTGACTCTGTCGGTCGCGATTGATGAGTCGATCGCGATTGACAGGTCGGTCGCGAGGGTCTGTCGATCGTGGTCAAACAGTCGTTGACTGTGTCGGTCGCGATTGCTGTGTCGATCGCGATTGATGACTCGATCGCGATTGACACGTGTCACGCGTGTAGTCAGTCGGTCGTGGTCAGTCGGTCGTTGACTCTGTCAGTCGCGATTGACAGAGCCGTCGTGGGCTGTCGGTCGCGATTGACAGGTCGATCGCGATTGACAGATCTGTCCGTCGTGGTTTGTCGATCGCGATTGATGTGTCGATCGCGATTGACATAAATCTGTGGAATTTCAAAAAACTAAACACATTTTTGGGAAGCCCTTAGCCTGTAGGTCATGGATATGCACTTTGTTTAGCAATTAGAGCAATTTTTCTGTCGGTCGCGATTGACAGAGCTCGGCGACACACAGACAGTTACACAGATTTCCGTACCTGCGCAGGGTGCTGGGGATGATGATGCGGCCTGTACCTGCAGAAAGCTCACAAAACATGCAAAAAACAGCACATGCAAATTCGCTCTCTCGCTCTCTCTCACAAGTGAAATGAGGGAAATGAGGTGGAGATGGGGATATAGTCAAAAAACTGAAATTTTCGCGATGATGGAGGTGGACGTGGGAGATGGTGATGATGATGATGGTGATGAAGATGGTGAAGAAAGTAAAAGAAAATCGATGAGAGTGAAGAAAATACCTACAACTCCAACGCGTCAACTCTACGTCTTACCATCACACGCTCGTCCTCAAAGCTCGATCCCCGGCAACGGCGCCAAAATTTGGTGTAGCTCAATGATGAGTAGCACCTCCTTTAATGTCAATCCGGGAAGACGTGAGGATGGTATGAAGACCTCGAGCAAGTGGCGGCACAAGTGCGTGAGTGAGAAGCACACAAGCATGCACACACATACACACACACACGCGCACACAAGGCAAGACAAAGAGTGAGAATCAATGGAGCTTTTAGATTACTTTCAAAATGCTCTTACAAGTTCGTTTCAATTACAATCTAACCTCAAAAATGAGCTCTCTAGCTCCTTTTATAGTTTTTGACTAGCTTTTGGCCCTGTCCAGACCTAGTGTCCGGCCTAGTTAAAAATTAGGTTCCAGGGCTTATTTGGGGGCTCAAACGAGATCTAAAAATTATGAAAATTGGTACGTAACTACTTCTAAGGCTCCTCAAGCTCAAGGACTCCTTGGCTTGCACAAAATGGAGCTACAAAAATGTGAAATGAGATTTACAATGATTATTAGTGATAAAAATCACTGTTGTTGTAGGGATTTCTTCTAGTGATCTGCCATACATATCTTCAAGCTCCCTACTTGCTCTTCTTCCCTGCATGTCCATCTCTCTGATTTGCGTTAATGTCTTGAAAAAATATTGGCCTACTTGCCAGATCTTCTTTGACTGCCCTGTTTGCTTGTGCTGTCCCTTCGCTCGCTTGTGCTGTCCCTTCGCTCTGACTCCCTTCTTTGACTTTCACGTCTTGTAGGTCCTGATGTACCAAGGCTACTGCCTACTTGCCAGATCTTCTTTGACTGCCCTGTTTGCTTGTGCTGTCCCTTCGCTCGCTTGTGCTGTCCCTTCGCTCTGACTCCCTTCTTTGACTTTCACGTCTTGTAGGTCCTGATGTACCAAGGCTACTGCCAACAGTGACCTCTTCTTCCGTTCAGCAACTCCATTATGTTGAGGTATATACAACTTTGTACACTGATGTTTTATCCCATGTTCAGACGAAAATGCATTAAAGTTAGAAGACATATATTCCCCCCCTCAATCAGAATAGAGGGTGCCCATTTTACATGCTGCTAGATTTTCAACCAAAACCAAAAACTGTTTGAAGCACATGAACACTTCGGAATTTTCTTTTAGCGGATATACCTATGCATGCCTGGAAAATTCATCAATGAAATTCACGAAGTAAAGATAGTTTCCAAAAGAAGGTGTCTGCATAGGACCATATACATCACTATGTACAAGCTACAATTTCTGAGTAGCCCGAACTAAACCATCTTTTTGAAAGGAGGAATGCTACATTTTGCCCAAAGTACAACCTTCATAGACATGTTTTCCAAGTGCCTCAAGTCTGGGCAAAGAGGACACCATTTCAGACTTTTGCAGGCGTAGCAAACTAGCAAAATCTAGATGACCAAAGCATGCATGCCAAAGCTTTCATCTAACATAGCCTGAGAATCATGTACTGCACATGCTGAATCATTTACAAATCTTTCATAGTCTATGATCTTATACAGCCCACGACATAAAATGCCAAAAGCAATAATCACGTAGCCATTTGATAGATCATGAACTGTACACCTGTCCAACAAATTTCACAACCAAGCCAATCTTGGCTAAAGTTGAAACTGATAACATATTCTTCTTGATCCTTGGCACAAATAAAGCATCTGACAGTGTAAAAGAACTACCATCAGTAGTGGTCAGAATGATCTTATCAACTCCCATAATAGGATAAGAGGAGTTGTTGGTGCATGTAATAGTGTTCCCTGTAGGGGCAGGCTTGAGTGAAGAGAAGAAATTGCACCCTGAGATAATATGTTTGGTTGCCCCACTATCAAAGTACCAAACATCTCAGTCTACTGTAGATATGCACTCCTCATGAGAAGATGGGTCAAAACTGCAAGCAGTAGTAAATGCCCATTCTTCATCCTGCACAAGATTAGGAGACTTTGTTTTCAGTGTAGAGGCCTCTACAACAACCATTCCGGCCTCTTTCTTTGTTGCCTCTTTAGCAACCAGTTTTGGACACCTCTTAATGACATGATCATTTGCTTTACAATATTTGCAAAACAATTTTTGCTTTTCTGATTTCTTCTCATCTTTGTCTTCCTTCTTCGGTTGTGTAGAATTAGTAGATTTCTGCTTATTAGTAGAAGAGCTCCATTTTCCTTTGCCCTTCTGACTAGCCAGGAAAGCTTGCAACACGCATAACAGACCTGTTCTACCTATTTCTTTGAGCTCCATGTGATAGGTTTTGTTCGGAGCATGAACAGATAACCTCAGGTTGATCTCCTGTCTTCCTTTGAACGTGCCCAATCAGCCATCCCTAAAGCATTTGACATGCAATTCTTCACCAAACTTGTAAAACAAAGCATAACTAGATGTATGCTTTATGTATGTCAGCACTCCCTTGACTCAATTGAAATATTCACTTATCAAACCTTGCATAAACTGAGAAAGTACACCAACAACATGAGATAGATCAAGTCTTTTAATGTTTGCATAGATTAATGTTCCTATGATGCTTTTGTATTACATCTTCCAATTTTTCTTCATTGTTTGATTAAAGCTTTGTATTTGTGATCATTGGCTGAGTGAATGGTTTGCATTCACTTATTCCAAATCTAAAATGAATATCCAACAAGTGATTCCCTTGCATCAAGTAGATGAATTCCCATAGACAACTTCAATTCCTAGAAAGTATTTCACTTCTCCAGGAAGTGAAATTTTAATCTCCTTACCAAGCTTTCTTTTGATGTCTTTAAGACCTACAACATCATTCCTTGTTATGATGAGATCATGCAGATATATAACTTTGTATTTTCATCCTTCTCCATGTAGAATAAATTGCACTACTTCGTCTGTATCCTCACTTAGTTAGATACTCTATGAATCGTTGAATCCATGCTCGTGGTGCTTGCTTCAAATAATAAAGTGCATTCTTCAATTTTCAAAGAAAATTTGGATGGTTTTCATCTTCAAATCCACCCGACTGAGGCACATATACCTCTTCTTGCAGTTTTCCATTGAGAAAAGAATTTTTCATGTAGATTTGCTATAATGATCACCTCCTTGAAGCACTAATTGATATCAAAGATTTGATTATTTCCATCTTTGCAATTGAGCTAAAAATGTCATCATAATCTATGCCTTGTGTTTGTTTAAACCCTTTGGTAGCCAATTAACTTTATGGCTAGTCAGTGAACTAGCAGCATTCCTCTTTACTATAAACACCCATTTGTTTGGAACAATCTTCATACCTTCTTCCTTTGCACTAGCTCCCATGTGTGACTATCCTTGAGAGCTTTAATCTTCTCATTCCTAGCTTGCTTCTATTCCTTATGTGCAAGCTTCTCATATGCCTCAGGCTCTTTGGCTTTGATGACTTGCATATTTTATGCAAAATGATTTTCCATCAAACCATCATATCTTAGCTTGTGAATTGAATATCTTTTCCTTGAAGATCTTATTTCATTTCCTTTACAAATTTACTTCTTCAACCTATTCAGTTTTACCTTTGGAGTGATCATCTCTTCGTACTCTTCTTCACTTGCATCTATCTCACTATTTTGGGCATTAGTTGCTTCCTTAGCTCTACTATAATATGAATGTGACGATAAAGAATGACTTCCAAGTCTCCCCCTCAATGTTGACCATTTTTTGTTTGATGTACATCCCTCTAGACCGGAAATTTTTGTGCGTGATTGTTGAACTTTGCTTTGAGATGATCGTGCATAGGCATGATAATATTCTGCAAGAATCTTTTTTTGTTTTTCTTCATACCATGGCCTTAGTTCATCCAAGACCACATCTCATGAGACTTGTGCTTCCTTGATTGTATGGTTGTAGCATCTATACCCTTTTTCTCTATTGAGTAGCCAATGAAAACACATTTTTTAGACCTTGGTTCCATCTTTGTACTAACCTCTTATGGAATGGGAAAAAACCAAACACATCCAAAAACTTTGAAGTGCATTACCTCACGTTTTTTTACTAGAATATAACTCCTCTCATATCAAGTTATTTATTCCCTATGTTGTGCATATATTCATCAATTAAAGATGGATATGGTAGATTTAGCCCAATAGTATAATGGTATCTTCATCTCATTAACGATGCATCTTACATCTTTAGCAATTCACCTATTTTTTCTCTGAGATACTCCATTTTGTTGAGGTGTATACCTACAAGTAAATTGTTGTTTGATTCCATTCTCTTGTAGAAAAATGGAAAATTCTTTGGAGAGGTATTCCTCTCCACCATAAAACCCTAATGTTTTGATAGACCTCCTTGTTTCTTTTTCAACGTCAGCTTTGAATTTCTTGAACATAGAGAACACTTCTGACACCAACTATGGAGAATGATCTTCCCTAGGCAAAACAAGAAGTGTATACTAAGCCAGTGTAGGTACAACACATTGACATACACCTGCATTCCGGATTTGCTACTTTCAATTCAAACTTCAAATCTACCTATGGCTTTAACAACTTATAATTAAAGATGGATATGGTAGATTTAGTCCAATAGTATAATGGTATCTTCATCTCATTAATGATGAATCTTGCAACTTTAGCAATTTGCCTATTTTTCCTTTGAGATACTCCATTTTGTTGAGATGTATACCTACAAGTAAATTGTCATTTGATCCCAATCTCTTGTAGAAAAATTGAAAATTCTTTGGAGAGGTATTCCCCTCCACCATAAAACCCTAATGTTTTGATAGAACTCATTGTTTATTTTTCAACATGAGCTTTCAATTTCTTGAGCATAGAGAACACTTATGATACCAACTATGGAGAATGATCTTCCCTATGCAAAACAAGAATTATATAGTAAGCCAGTGTAGGTACAACACATTGACATACACTTGCATTCTAGATTGGTTGCTACTTCCAATTCAAACTTCAAATCTACCTATGGCGTTAACAACTTAAAATAGACAAAGGGACTTTTTTTTTTTTTTTAATGCAAGAAAATTGCATCTTATGTTTTAAAACCCTTTATACTATTATACATATATATTTCAAAAATCAACTGAAAACATGAGATCTTTTGACATTTTTTGAAAATTTTGGAGCTCAAATGTGCCCCAAATTTTGATCTATTTGACATTGACATCTCTATAATCTTTACAAGAATGATAAAATTGATTAAAAATTTCACATAAAAGATAAAGATTGAATGTGTATTCGATGGAGGATCTCTGATAGTGAGTCGAAAATGCTAGAGAACATGATTTCATTATGTGAAATGCTTTGGATCATTTGTGTAAGCACAAAAAATGTCGTAGATTTTTAGATCAAGCCACAAATTTCTTGATCTATGTCTACACCCCCCTCATCGGATGCATTTGATTCAATCTGAGATTGTTGGAAGCTCTCTTCTTCTTCTTCTATATCAACAAGAGCTCTATCCTCATCCGAGTACATACCAAGTTCTACAGGATCATGGACAGATCTTCTTGTTTGCTTATGATTAGCTGTCTCACATAGAGCTGGAAGCTTTTTCTTTATCATATTGATGGTTGTTTTCCTCAAGTGCCCTGTTTTTGTTAAGGCAAAATCGTAAACAAGAATATCTACATCATCCATTTTAAGTGTTGTGTACTCCAAATATTCTTTTTCTTTTTGAGCCTCTTTGTTTGGTATCACATACCATTGGTAAGTTAAACTTACCAGTGAATGCATTACTACTTTTAGCATATTCCAATTGACTATGAAAGCCTCTATCTTACTTTGATCAATATCTTTAATGACCTTTAAAACTTTTGTGATTCAGAATGGTTTGGTAGACTCATCACCATCAGCAAAAACTGTAATAAGCGCTCCAACATTTATTTCTTTCAAATTTCCATGCCATCATGCTTCAACCTATTTTGTCACCATAAACAATCAAATTAGGAACATGCATTAAAATTGTGCATCCATCTTGAGTAGTATATTTCATACTTTATGATCCTAGCTGAGCACAACACAAATATCAAATGGATCATCGAGAACATACCAACTCATGCCATGTAGTTCTAACCAAAAGACTTGCTCCTAGTAGCACAAAGAGGTACCATCTATCAACCTAACTAGTAGGCACAACTTTTGGAAGAATATCCAAAAATGATGCAGAGTTAGAAGAAGGCACACCTACATGTTTTGTATAATCCATGCTATGGTCCAATGCCCATATGATTCTCCTGGTTAGCCTTCATGATCAAAGTGCAGAACCATCGTAAGTGCAAGGATTGGTTACATTATCTGTATCTTGCACCACCATAGGCCCCTCTACAATTGCATATATGATGGCTACAATAAGGAAATATTGGCTTTCAAGATTACATACAATGAACGATGTAGTAGCCCGAATGCAATTGAAGATTTCTTATTTAATGCAAACTACTTTTAAATTGTTTGGAAAGATTAAAGTGCCACATGTATCAACCCCAGACTTTGATCATGGCAAACTTGACCTTGTGTATGACATAGCACTATGCCATCAATGCAAATGTCCTATGCCTCACATTGTAGAATCAAGTACCTCCCAGTGTGCTAAAAGTAGACATTTCAAGAAATGTTCACTACTCGATTCTAGGAATATCGTTTGGAGATTTTTATCACAAAACCAAGACATCTTCTATATTTAGTCATGTGTGAATAAATGATGTTTTCAACACACTACAGGTACCCATCACAAGACACTCCCCCTACTTTTGATTGGACCAAATTGGAAGTAGATCTCGCAAGATGCCTTCAGATCAAGGAGCAGAACCTCGCACAGGACTTGCTGCAAAACTATATCAATCACTCCCTACAACAAGGATCTAGTACGGATAACATACATGAGAGAGAGGGAGGTGTTAATGGTACTTGAGGAGGAGGAAGCAAACATAGATGCCAAGGAAGCATGTAACTAAATCATGAGCAAAGCTAAGGGAGACCAAATACTTATCTTTTCAAATTTGGTGTTTCCAAGATCACAAATATCATCTAAACTCCCAATAGTGATTATTATCACTAACCATGTAATATAAAACTCTAATTTTGTAAATTACTGATCCAATCTGTGCAAGCCAAGGAATACTCAAGCGTGAAGAGTTTAGGTAGATCACACATGCCAAATTTCATATTTTTAGAGTTCATTAGATGGCTCAAGAGTAGGTTAGAACCTAATTTTTAACTTTGCCAAACACTAGGTTTGAAATTGAAGAAAACTCCTAGAAAACTAGAAAAAGAGCTAGAAAGCTCATTTTTGGGATTTGGTCTTTTGAGGTGTGATCATTGTAAAAAGTTCTTTTGTAATTTGAGCTCTTGAGTAGAATTATCTTCCTTCCATTGTCTCTTCTATTGTCATTACCCTGTGTGTGTTTGTGTGTATGTGTGTGTGTATGCGTGTGTGCATCTAGTGTGCTTCTCACCTTCACCTTCACTCAGATCACTCCATGATCGTCATAATCATCCTTACATCTCTGTGGATTGACAATCAAGGAGATGGGGCTTCTTGGTGTGGCACTCATTGTTGTCTAGGACAACAAATGGATATTCCATTGTTCACATCAAATGGGGGAGGAACTTCATAGGGAAACCTTCCATTGAAAATATCACAATTTGTAGTGTACAAGTGAAAGTAAAAGGATTGTGATTAGTCAAGAGTTCTATCATTGCTTGGCATAAAATCACATAAGGGATGCATTCATAGCATCACAAAATTGTATTTTTTTTGTTGAAAATAAAAACTTCAAATCTCTTTAATAATTTGTATTAGGACTTTCTTATTATCTTTACTTAGGTAGACTTGGGACATGTGGATTTCTTTGATGCTCCTGTGTTGACTATTTTATATTTGTATATGAGATGATCATATAAATGGCTTTTGTATTTTCTACTAAACCCCTTGAATTTAATATTGGCCAAAATTAGCCTCTTTTTGACGAACCTAATAACAATGAACATGCACTTTAGTCATACACTATGAAGCAAATCTAATCATATAAAAGCAATAAAACATAGTTGTGATAATTGAGGCCATGCATTTATGGGTTCAATTGTTGCTTCTCATAAACTACCATGAACCCCATACTTTCACACAACATACACAAAAGAGATGACTCTCCTCCCAACCTTATGCCTCTATATATAGCTTTTTGGAAGGGTCTACCAACAATGGCAAGTCGATACTATCCATCAAAGTTTCCACTATGTAATGTGTGCTCCAAGTATCCCAATTATCTAGAGTTATAATCTTTTACAAGCTTGAGTTGTGTTTGGGTAAAATATAGCCTTCTCTACCTCATCCTTGTAGGAATTAAACCAAGAGATCCTACTAGAAACTCAAAAACCTTAATCAATATGCCATACCAATTTACTTGATTTAGAGATCAAGCTTTCTTAGCTAGTTAGAAGGGCAAAGGTAAATGGATCTCGTTTACTAGTAAGTAAAAATATGCTAATGTTGCACAATCAAAGAAGAAAGATGATGAAAATAAAAAAAGAAAAGTAGAAATATTTTTGCAAGTTTTGTAAGGAAAATGATCATGTCATTAAGGGTTTACCTAAACTAGTTGCAAAAATAGGAAAAGAAGTAAGAGGCTACAAAGGTTGCTCCTAAGACCTCTACCCCTAAAATTGAGTCTTCTAAACTTTTTCAGAATGAAGAATGTGCATTTACTAATCATTGTAGCTATGTCCTATCTTCTCATGAGTAGTATAGGTTTGTAGCAAACTCCAGTGTCTGGTGTTTTGATAGATGGTTTAGTTAGAGGCGCACATAAATTATTTCTTGTTCATTGTAATATCTATGGTCCCATGAAGACACATTCATTTGTAAATTACCCATACTTTTGACTTTCATTGATAAATTTTCTAGAAATGGATGGGATTTATCTATTGAGTCCAAAGTGCTTGTGTGCTTTAAATAGTTCCTTGTTACAACTGAAAAATTTGTCAACATATAAATGGGCACCCCTTGTTTTGATAGAAGGGGGAGTATATGTTCTCTAAATTTCATGAGTTTGTGGCTAAACTTTGGATAGTACATCCATGTAATGCACGAATACATGAATGTAATACATCCATGAGTTACATCCATGTATTACATCCTTGTAATACATCCATGTAATACAGCCATGTAGTACATCCATGTAATGCTGAAAAAAATGGGGTTCATAAGAGGAAGAAGTGGTCTCTCATGGAAATTGCCAGATTATGGTAAAAAGTTAGGCTTTATCATAGAGCTTCTCACTTGAGTGTGTTATGCCTGCAACATATGTAATTAATAGGTGTCCCACTGAAGAATTAGATTTATGACTCTATTTTGGTTGTCTCACACATTCATTCGTGCTTGAAGAAGAACACAAAAATTCAATGATGAATTTGTTAAATGTGTTTCTTTGGGTGTAGTTCTGAAAGAAAAAGCTATCATTTGCGTCACACATGGACTAAATGCATTCTATTAAGTCATGATGATGTTTTAGTGGGATGCGATTCAACCCTTACTTTCATGTAGCAAGGAGACATTCTTCATTTGAAGGGATATGTATGACACTTTGCTAACTCTCTTTACAGGTGGATAGTCAAATGCTACTCTTAGTGAGAAAATTTCTCAACCTTTACAAGTTTGAAATGATGATATGAATTTCTCTTTTTATTCATGTACATTCACATGATGCAGTTATTGATGAGTGCTAAAATTGAAGAGGCAAAAAAACATGCCCAAATGGCTAGTGCATACTTTGTGAGATAGGAAGTTACTTGCGATTTCCTAATATCTTACTCGTTTTAAGTTCTCATAATTCTTCTATTGCATCATATTGTTATAAAATAGCTATCTGTAGTCTTTGTGATGATAATGATCATTTTTTTAATGAAGCACATAGTTTAGAAAATTGGATTGATTATTATGCAATCATAGTATGATGTTATTATGAAGAATGGTACTTGTTCTTTGTGATTTGCCTAAAACTTCTCATAAAGAGTGGCTATGAAGAATGGTACTTGTTCCTTATGCTATGAAGAATGGTTTCATATAGAAAAAAAATCAATCTTCTCATAAAGCCCAAAACTTTGAACAGAGAGAGGATCATTTGGTTTTCTGATCCTACACATAAGATCATACAAATGGCTTCGATATTGGCCAAATTGAGCCTCTTGGAAAACCCAATAACGATGAACATGCACTTTGATCATATATTTCTTAAAGGAATTTCAACAAGAGGTCCATTCTTTCAGATATATGCTTGAATTAATTGAAAATACAATTGAACGAGGTCTTAAAACCCATGGTACCCCCCATATCCCACAAAGTAGGGATTAAACGCCCAACATGCTTGGGATTGTAGAACATGAAGACCCACGCGTAGAGCATGAGAAGGTATCATGAACCGTATACTTGCACCTAGCATACACAACTACTAGATCCAAGGTATACTCTTTGATATTGAACTTGAAAATACTTAGTGTGACAACTGCACATTGAGTTGCATAGAGATAAAGAGATTGTCAACGTTGTGAATTCTTTGATTTTACTACCACGAATAATATATATCAGACCCAAAGCTACTTTCCAAGAACTCTATTAGAGGTCAGTGTTTTTAGTCTATGAATAGAAGAATAAATATATCAAAACTGAAAGGAAGGCATCGAAGTAAATGATCCATCTTGCAAGTTACACAATGAAATATTTACTCTCATCTACAAAATCTGAGATAAGAGCTAAGAGTGTTCTCTTTTTTTCACAAAAGCGCTTTAAATTATAAAGAAGGAGAAATACAAAGGTTTTTGTCACTTCCGTGAGAGACTCATTTGATTTTCAGCTTCTTGTTTCCTTATCTCACAAAGTAGGGGTTACACTCCTAAGGCAACACCTAAAAAGAACTGTCCGAAGGCAACACTTGAAAAGGACATTCCAAAGGCAACTGGTTTAATAGGGGTTACACTCCTAAGGCAACACCTAAAAAGAACTGTCCGAAGGCAACACTTGAAAAGAACATTCCAAAGGCAATTGGTTTAATTCTGTCCAAAGGCAATACAATGACCTAAGACCCATGCAATACGCCGACCTAAGGTCCACAACTGTCCTGCTGTAGAGAGGAGTTGAACTCTCTGCCCCATCTCAAGAGACAGAAGACCCAACCAAACAATCTAACATGCACGGACTATGGATTCTAATGTTAGTTGCAACGGGCAGCTCTGTAGAAAAAGCACCTGCACACAGCTTTACTCTCACAGCACCTGCACACAGCTTTACTCTCTCGACTAGTAGATCCAAAGTATAAATTTTGGTATTTGTCCAAGCGCGCGTAACCAAGTGGTTTGACGCCTTGAATCTTAAGAAGGAAATAAGGAAGACAATCGAGGTATCTAGTGCCACCCTTGCAAGATGAAGGATGCGTCAGGTTGAAACTAGAATCCCCAAAGACAAGATATCCAGACTTAATAAGAACAGTTGCCATGGAAGCTGCCATGGCTGCTGAAACTTTATATATACTTCATCACCGAATATACACTTCATCACCCAGTATGTAAACTACAGTTTTCAGAATCGCATATCAGCGACACATGCAATGTATATATGGCGTTCCAGGACAAGCCATCCATTTGCGCTGAAGCTCCAAAGACAAGATCTCAAGACTAAACATGAAAAGCTACCATGGCTGCTGAAAATTTATATACAGTTCACCTCCTAGTGATTACAGTTCAAAAAGCAGAAGACGACACGCATTGTACTGATCGTCATTAGCAGGATATGGAGTTGAGAATGTAATCGGACGAGTAATGTGTACAGATCCATTGGTATTTGAAGCCTGGAGTCTGATAAAATGGCGTAGGTTGAGCCTCCATGGTGAAGCAAAACAGAAACTTCTGGTTATTTGCCATATTCACAGGGATACTATAATCACTACAGGAGAAGCATGGTGAGCTAAGAGATCCAAGTTGTACCTCTGGAATGCTACGACAGGCTGATCTGTCTGCATCGAAGGCCTATGAACTCGAGGGACTCTACATATCCGCCAATGGCACAACAGAACTTCTCTGAACGGGGACAGCCTCGACTCTGATCTCCTGCAGGACCGTTGAGCACGACGATGACACCGCTGAACAAGAAGAGGAGCCGGAAGGTTCTTCTGCCAATCGTTCATGGTCCTTACCTTCTAGGCGATGTGTATCCGAAAAGGAAGGAGACTGCACAGCTAATGTGGCGCCGCCATCGGCTTGTTCGACATCTTGTAGAATTCCTGCTGCTAGCAGCAGCTTCATAACTTGCGTCGCCTGCTGTCGCTCCCCGTTACTGGAGAGAGTCCTTACCGCAGTTCTGCAAAGGGGACATGTGGACTGTGAGAAGAGCCACACGTCAATGCATTTTGTATGAAAGACGTGCCCGCAGGACGGAAGCAGCCTTCCTCTCTCGTTTCCTTGAAAGTTGCTGAGACAGATAGCACATTCAGGAAGTGAACGCACGCTAGTTTCGCAAACAAAGGTAGGAAGCCGATTGATGATATCCTGCTCAAGGCCTTCATGGCGGCCCAACACAGTGACGTACCGACGGGCACTAACCGGCCTACTGGTGATAACCATCGATGATCGGCGGCAACGGTGTGCATATATATACAACAAGAGAACGAGTATCATGACCAAGATGAATACTGTAACAGACACAAGAATAACCCGGGCGGTGAAAAGTCTCTCATCCAGTACAGGAGGCGAAGTCTCCATGTCCGACATTCTTCTTGACAATGCAGATGGCGATCATGTGTCTGTTCATCATATGCCCCAAATCAGTCTTTTGGTCATATGCACCGAATCAGAGTTGCTCTTAAGATGTCAGTCTCTTTTTCTCTGACAAGAATCCACATTTCTGTGTCAATGGCGGTGGGCATAGTCCACATTTCTGTGTCGATGGCGGTGGGGATTTAGAGGATCACAACAGTCAAGATACTAAATGAATCCAAAGTTCATTGAACAACGTATTTTTGTACTCGCATCGCTCAGATCTCTTTTTTTCTTTCTCATAACATAAATGTCATGAGCTAGATGGAAAGAAAAACGAAGCAGAAATATAGGAGGAAGTCCAAGCACAGCCTAGTGGTTGATGCTTAGAGTCTCAAGGAGGAAGTCCTGAGTCCAAATCATAGCTGGACATATTTGTGAGTTCCCAAAGATGGGTGTCCATGAAGTTCCCCAAGATGGGTGCCTCTACCTTACGAGGTGGGGTGTGTGTGTCTTTCCAATTCATTGTACTCTAAAAAAACAATGAAGCATGAACAAAGGAAAGAGCTCTTTTCCCTCGATTATAAAAAAGAACTTCCAGTTTTGCCCAAAAATCACAATTTAGACATTTTCCACCGTCACACAAAATCAAAGACCATTTTCACTAATCTTGAAAATGCTTTAACATTTATAATTTCTTTTTCGAAAAGACCAAGATAATTAAATTAATGTAAGAGACTTACAAGGGTGCAAGGGAAAGCCCCCTACCTCAAAACATCAATTGTCCCGTATGGTACAATTACAAACACTAGGAAAGCTCATAAGGACAGGACATAGTGAATCTCAAAGCTGAATACAAGAGGAGAGAAGTTCTCCAACTACTAGCTTTAGTTTCTAACAAAAGATCTCTAACTCTAAAACCTCTGTCAACAGCAGTGTTGATAGACTTAATACAAAGATCAGCAGCAGATTTGAGCTCCTTTCTACAACTTATTAGAAAGTCTTTGTTACCACTTTGGAAAATGGCCTGATTCCTACTAGACCATATGTGCTGGAGGATCCATGATCTCCACAGCTGCCACAACAGTAGGTACATGTTATTGCAGCAACCTAGGAGAATCTCTTTGTATCCAAGATTATAGACACCAACTACAACAGAACACTTGTTGAGGAGACCCTTAAATCTTTGGGCATGGGTACAATTGATGAAGAGGTGGGCAAGATCCTCCTCCTTGCCACAAAAATAACACTCCCCATTGCTAATATTGCAGATCTTGGTCTTCTTACCTATCCAAACTCCTTTATGTATAGTACGCCAATGTAAAGTACAAAGCTTCAGGGCAATTGGGAAAGCCCAATTAGCTTGAAACCTATATCTCCTTTGTTCAGGAGTTTAGTTGAGCATCCACATTTGATTCAGCTTCTTGACCATAGTAGAGAAATCTCTAGGTTGTTTCTTATAATTCTTATAAATGCCTTGAGTAACTTTTGTGATGTCAATGTACTTGCAGCTAGAGCAAGGAACATACTTATCAGCAATCAACTCTTTCACTTTCAAAAGAGCTTGTTTACAAGCTACAGGCAGAAAGTATAAGTTAGAGATCCAATGATTATTTACGATGCTTCCATTATGGTACATATCAACCCTTCTTTCTACATTTATTTTTAATGATACTTAAGGGTATATCTTGCTCATGGGCGATCCAGCCAGTCCAAGGACATTCCTGCAGACAAAAGAAGAAGTTCGTGGAAAAAGAAAGACTAGGAAAATAATCTTTTTTTAATAGCCATCGAGAATCTCCACATGTTAGATGTCAATCTGCTGCAATAGGAACAAAAACCTGGGAAGTACAAATTGAATTCCAAAGATCAAAGTTAGTCCAAGCTTTAAAACCTTCCACATGGAATTTACCAATATTTGTCTTTATAAAACATGCCCAAAAGTCAATTGAAGTGAGGAATCTAAGGATTCACTAAGCAGACAATTGTCGAGCCATATTGGTAGGACACAAAATCCCAAGCCCATCTTTCTCCTTCTTCATGCAAGACACTTTCCAAGAAACTTTAGGAATACAAGATCCATGACAATCACTAGTCCACAAGAATCTCCTAGACAAAGCAATAATATGTTGCAGTCCTCTTTTGGTGGGCATCCAACAAGACAAAAAATAGATGATAGCGGGTAGAATCTAATGATTTAAAACAAAAACCCTGTGAGATAAGCTTTATTGAAGAGAAATCCATTAAAAGTCTTTGATATGAAGTTAGACACCACCCACTCCCATCTTTGAGAGAAAGAAACCTGAAAGCCCATAGAAATGCCCAGTAATCTAAAAATATCACCATCCTGAATAATGCACAACCAAGATCAGAAATACACTAAGGAATACACATGTTAGAAGATCTGAAGGAAGTTTTTTCATGATTAACTTGAGATCCACTAGCAATACAAAATAAATCCAAACACTTTAGGAAATAAGAAGCATACAAATCATTGGCTTTGTTAATAATATTAGTGTCATCAACAAACATTTGCAAACAAAGTTGAGTGGGGGCATTGTGGATATCAATACCACAAATCTCATCAGAATCCATACAATCCTTAACAAGCCAGCCAAGAGCATCACTAGTGATAGCAAAGAGCAAGGGGGCTAAGGGGCAGCCCTCTCTAATGGATCTTTGAAGTTTGAAAGGAGAAGACACATAACCATTCATAGAACCCTTAGAGTAAGCATTCCCAAACAAAGTACTCACAAACTTGATCTCCCCTCCCAAGATCAATATCATGCAAAAAATGGAGAATAAGGTGCCAATCCATTCTATCATAAGCCTTATCAAAGTCATTCTCAAAAAAATAGTTATCTTTTTTACTTTCACTAGCATAATCCATCCCTCGCACAAGGAAATTACGGCATCCAAAATTAATCTCCCCCTAATAAAACCTTTCTGCGTAGGAAGGATAATAGAGTTCATAATGGGCCTACGTCTTCTGGACAAGGTAGAGGAAAAAATCTTGTAGATAGAAGTCAGACAAGAGATGGGTCTCTAGTTGTTCAAGTCATCCTTGGATCCCTTTTTGTGAATAAGTTTGATAACTCTCGTGTAAAAGGAGGTAGAAAGAGAACCTTTTTTTCAGAGCATCTTGCGGCCACACCAAGAGAATCAGGGGGGTCAAAAATCCCTCAATGCATTAAAGAACTCATTAGGAATCCCATCAAGACTAGGAAACTTGCAAGGTTTCAATTTACCAATGGTTTCTCTGACCTCACTAGGAGAGAGGGTGTAGGTCTAAAATAGAGGCCATGCCAATATGAATCATTTTCTTTCTTTTAAGAGCAATAAGACCCTTAGCTCTTTGGATATCCTCCCCCCACTTGGGAGGCACGAAGAAAACATTAGTAAAGAAGCTAACTGCATCCTATAGGTTCTCCTCAATATTGATAGCATATCCACCTGAACTCTTTTTCAACATAGGGATGAAATCTTTAGGTTTCTTCTTTTTAAGCAATTCAAACATGTTTTTGCTGGGTCTATCCACTTTCCCCACCCAAAATTCTCTTGATGTAGCAAGAGAGCCATGAGCCAAGATATAATCTTCCCATCTCAACTTGTCCTGAAGTTCAAGGACCCTATGAAAATAACTCGAGCTGTTATAGACATCTTCTTTAATCTTATCTTTCTCTTTTAAAATCATCATTCTTCTATCAGCCCTAATTTTCTTACCAAGCTTCTTATAATGTGTGAAAAGCATATGCACATCTCTAATGGACTTGTCCCAAGCTTGGAGGGGGAAGCAATGGTATTGAGGTAGTGGGAGAAAATATTTTTGTTTTAATAATCACACAAGGAATTTTTAACAAAGAAGCATCCAAGTGAGGCGAGCCAGCCCTAGAGCTAGGTCATCACATAGATGTCATGAGCTAGATGGAAAGAAAACCGAAGCAAGAATAGAGGAAAGAGCTCTTTTTCCTGATTATAAAACTGAAATTCTATTTTTGCCCAATAATCACGATTTAGAAATTTTCCACTATCACACAAAATCAAAGGAAAATCTCCATTTTCACTAATTTTGAAAATGCTATAACATTTTAAACATTTTATGTCAGCTCTATATTAGAAACCGAAATCTCAACATGTTCTACAAATATTTATGACTTCATAAAATAAAGAAAATGAAGTGTAAGAGTTCTCATAATATAATCATGGAATAAATATAAAAAATGAATAAAAAAGAAAAATTTAATAATAAAAAATACTCAAAATTTCATGTCTCCAAAAGAAACTTTATGAAATGTACGGTCAACCTCCAAGCTTTCCTTTCCAACTTTGAAGTAATGGCTTTAAACTAAATTTTCAATAATAAATAATGCATAAACTCAATAATTTCAACGGAATGTAATCAAGGTTGAGTGTCTTTACTAGCCTCAAATACCAGCATGTGGAACTATTTTAGACGTATCCAACCTTTGTTGGTGCCCAAATGCATGGTGTGGATCTATTTTAGACCTATCCAACCTCTATTGGTGCCAAAATGCCCATGTGCTTTCATTCTTGGCCATTTTTTAGACTCATCCAAGGTCAAGTGCTTCCCAAGTGCCCACGATTGAGGTTTCCTACATCCATGTTGTCCAAATTCCTCAATTGGGATCTGATACCAATGTTGAGAATTGAACTCACAACCTCCCATCTAGGAGTATGACGGGCTAACCACTTGCCCCAAAAGCCATGGTTGAGGATAACTTCTTAACCTCTCTCTTAAGTGTGGTTCATCCACCTCCTCTCATGATTATGTGACAACAGACATACACACATACACACACATAGACATGTACACATACATACACATAGACACAAACACACGAAGATATACATACATACACATGGATAAATACACTCACACACATACCACACACACATACATGTGAAGAACTAGAGCACTTGGACCATCGTGTGCATGAGAGATGACACTCCTCCTAACCTTATTCCTCTATATATAGCTATTTGGAAGGGATTTCCCTCTTTGGTAAGTTGATATTTATCATCCAAGTGTTTTTTCATGTAACTACATGTTCGCCAAGTGTCCTAGTTAACTAAAGTCAACTCAAGTGGATGCTTCTAGAAGGTTCTAAATCGCTTAGGAAAAACACTCACCGATAAATCTCATAGGACTTGAACGTAAGTCCTCCTCCTTCCCATCCATATGGATTAGCCACTAGGGCAAGCATCTTTGCCTTGTTTTAGAGAGCACATGAACATATGCTTAAGTCTAACCTCGACTTTGACTGAAAACAAGAATGAACAAATGGTATGGGAATTTTGATCTATATGAACCAATCCAATGATCATGTGATACTCTTACTTCATAACATTCTTCCCTCCTTGGAAAGCATCTTCATCCTAAAAAATAGAGCTACATAAAAACTATAGGCATATGCTCGAGCCTCATGTTCTAGTTTAGAAGAACATTTTTCATCCTTATGTTGGGATCCACCTCATATTATAAATGAATAGAGAGGAATCTACTATGTGATCCATGCCCAAATGATTCACAATACCAATTGGCTCTGCACTTGATAAAAAACTCTAAGTGAAAAATAGTGGATGAATGAAAAGGGTGGATCAGAAAATATCCTTGCCCAATTCACTATTTTCATTATGTGCTATTTGGGCACTAAGACGTGAAATAGGTGGATTCAAGATCCTAGTCCATTAATGGGCATCACAAGTGCATGGACCCAATAACTAGGGCAGGATTTCTATCCCTATCAAGACTTTGAGAACTTTTGTTTCACTTGAATTTGATTTGGGACATAAACTATAACTTTGGTTGACCCAACTATTTAACTTAGATGTTTGTGGTATGGTCCACTTCCAACCACCATTTACTTGATTTATTTCTTGATTGGAGGACTACTTTTGTCAGGAGGAAGGAGATAAGGAAGAGAGCTCACACACACACTCTCACTCTCAAGGAGAAGCACACACACAAATTGAGGCAAGGAAGAATGATCTTCTTCTTCTTCTATTACATAAAAGGAATGTACAAGAATGACCTAAAAAATAAGAATACAACAAGTACAATATATAAAGACTAGTACATAAGGAAAAACCTAATGTCCGCGAATGAGTGCGCTGGCAAGAAACAAATGTGCCATCACTCTCGGTAGATAAATCTAATAAAGGTCAATGAAGTATCCCTGACATATACCGGCATGACCACTATACATGTCAGAGAAACGAAAAACTGGTACGTGTCATCCTGGATCATCACATGTTCAGCTTGATATCTCAACACTCCCCCTCAAGCTCAACGCCATATCCTGTAATCCAAGCATCTTCCGAAACTTCTTCAACTTCTCAGCTCCAAGTGCTTTGGTGAAAATGTCAGCAACCTGCTCATCTGTTCTCACATAAACAAGATCAATATCACCTGCTAATACCTTCTCTGATGAAGTGATAATGTACCTCGATATGCTTTGTTCTAGCATGGAAAATAGGGTTCCGTGCTAACTGTATGCTGCTAAGATTATCATAATAGATAGTGATAGGCTTTTGCACTTCCACACCTAAATCTGCAAGTAACATCTCCAACCATGATGCCTCACATGCTGCCATTGCAACACCTCTATACTCAGCCTCTGTACTCGACAAAGCAACAGTGGGTTGCTTCTTACTGCTCCATGTAATAGCTAAACCTCCAAGTGAGAAAAGAAAGCCACTAGTAGATCTTCTATCTGGAGTACTACCAACCCAATCTACATCGGTGTATCCATGAACCTGCAAATCTACACCAGCTTCATAAAACAATGCATAATCCAAAGTAGCACTCACATAACGTAGAGTGCGCCTCAGAGCATCCAAATGTGGCTTCCTGGGAACCTGCATAAACTGACTTTCAAGTCCAACACTGTAGCTTAAATCAGGCCTTGTAATTGTAAGATATATAAGACTTCCCACAATTTTCCTGTACATAGTAGCATTTTCCAATGCTTCACCTGATATAGTATCCAATTTCAAATTCTGATCTAAAGGCATAGAAATTGGCTTACAATCAGCCATACCATACTTTTGTAGCATATTCAAGGCATATTGCCTTTGCGACATCCATATACCTGTTTCTGTATGTATAAACTCAATGCCCAAGAAATAGCGCAACACACCAAGATCTTTCATGTTGAATTCCTGCATAAGAAGTTTCTTTACCTCTTTGATGCTTTCTTCATTATCACCACCTACAATCAGGACATCAACATAAATAGCCACAATAGTGATGCCATCATCAACCTTCCTTGCATATAGTGAGTGATCTCCATCACACATAGAAAACCCAATGCTGGTTAAGTAATCAGCAATCCTTGCATGCCATGCACGCGGAGCCTACTTCAGCCCATACAAAGCCTTTTGCAACCTGCAAACATATTCTGGATGCTTTGAATCTTCATATCCTTGTGGCTGGTCCATATATACTTCTTCCTGTAACTCACCATGTAGGAAAGCATTCTTCACATCCATCTGATGCAAAGTCCATCCTTTTGCTGTAGCTAATGCAACAAGTGTCCTAACAGTAGACATTTTAGCTACAGGGCTGAATGTTTCCTCATAATCAATGCCATATGTCTGTGCATATCCTTTAGCTACCAATCGTGCTTTATACCTGCTTATGCTACCATCAGCATTATGCTTTACCTTGTAAAGCCATTTATAGCTTATGGGTTTCTTTCCTTGCAGCAATGGAACCAGCTTCCATGTATCATTTCCATAAAGTGCAGCCATCTCCTCATCCATAGCTTTTTCCCAATCTGCATTACCAATTGCATCTTCAAAACAAGAAGGTTCAGCATCTCGTATTACCTTTGTCATGTAGGCACAATGGCGAGCCATGTAACTATCATATGTCAATCGTTGCACTGAATTACGCATCCTCCCAGATCTTCTTGGTCTTGGGTCACTTCTCCTTGTGTCATCTGCATGTGCCCTTCTTACTCCTAGAGTCTTCACAGAGGGCAATCCAAGTTCCTCATCAAGACTCTTTTCTGAACCGCTTGAATCTCCATCAACATCTTCAAAACCTACATATGTTTTATGACCAGTAGAAAGCTTTTCTTTACCTTTCTTGGATGTATTTGATGAATTTGCTGGAGTGAAATTCCCACGTAATCTTCCACTCCATGAATTTGAGTTGGAACTATTGCTTGGTGATGCATCCGGTCCACTCAAAACATGAGATTTGCACTTGATTTTTTAGTATTTTCTTTATCATTTGGTTCAAGGCTTAGTCCTTCTTTGGCATCTGCATAGAAGCTTGACATTTCATCAAATACCACATCTCTGCTCACCTTTACCTATCGTGTGAGTGGGTTATAACATTTATATCCCTTTTGCTCAAGGGAGTATCCAATGAAGACACACTTTTCTGCTTTTGGATCAAGCTTCGTCCTCAATTCATCTGGGACATGTACATATCAATACAACCAAAAACTTTCAGATGTGATAAGTTTGGCTTTTTACCTGTAAACTTCTCTTCAGGTGTAACTTGATGTACAGCAGCAGTCGAAGTTCTGTTCATGATGTATATAGCAGTATGCACAGCTTCTGCCCAATAACAATGAGGCATATTCTTCTCAGCCATTAAGGCTCTTGCTATTTCTGCAATATGTCTATTTTTGCGTTCAGCAACACCATTCTGTTGTGGTGTGTACCTGCATGAAAACTGACGCCGAATTCCATGATTTTTTAGAAAACTGCTGAACTCATTTGACATGTATTCACCTCCTCCATCAGATCTTAATGTCTGAATGTACTTGCCTGTCTCCTTTTCCACCATAACTTTAAAATTCTGGAAGTGAGTAAACACTTCGCTCTTCTCTTTCATGAAATATACCCATACTTTGCATGTATGGTCATCAATGAAAGTAACATAAAACCTGCAACCACCCATAGATGTGGTCTTTGCCGGACCCCAAACATCTGTATGTACTACTTCTAGTACATTCTCACTAACATGCTTGTCATGTGGAAATGCTTCAATTTACATGCTGCACATACCTTTTGCATTTCTGCAACTTTGAAATTTGGTAGTCCATGGACAATCTCCTTTGACTGCATCAGTTTCAGCCTTTGCAAGCTTGCATGTCCAATCCGTTTGTGCCATATCTCTATATCTGCAATAACTCCTGCACCTTTTGCAAACATGGCTGCATTCATTTCAGGAATCTTCACATTTAAGGTGAACATTCTACCCACTTTGTTTCCTTTGGCAACCAATCGTCTATCCTGCTTGTACTCTTCTACATATAATCCATCAGCATTGAGCCTCACTTGTAATCCCAGGTCAACCATTTGTCCAACAGAAACCAGATTCTTTGTTATATTTGGAACATGCAGCACATCAGCAAGATGTTTTACCTTTTTGTCCTCCATAGACAATGTTATGTTTCCTGTATGCTCAATAGGATGCGATGTATCATCACCTGTTTCAACATATCCAAGAACTGGCATTTTCTACAAACTACTAAACCATTCTGCATGACTGGTCATGTGATTTGAAGCACCTGAATCAACATACCAGACATTATCATTCGATTTTGAAACACCAGCAGACATCGTATTCATCATGTGATGTTGAACCATAAACAGCTTCTCAGAATCATCTGCACTTGTGGATGCATAGTTGTTTTGCTGCCTTCTGTTATTTTGATTCTTCAACATGCAATCACGTTCAAAGTGTCTAGGTTTACCACAATTCCAGCATCCTTTACTATCATTACCTGAATCATTTCTTTGGAAATTTCTGCGACCTCTTTGACTCCCCCTGCCTCGAAATTGTCCTCTTCCTCCTGCATGATTCTGTTGTTGACCTTGGTCTTGGTTATTGTTTCCTCTTTCACTTCCAAAACCTCTACCTCTACCTCTTCCTCTGCCAGAGTAGAATATCTGCTCAGAACTGGGCTTTCCTTGGGAGTTTGAATCCTCACCAAGATTCTTTTCTTCAATAATCAGCATAGATACCAAATCAGCAAAATTCGGAATATTTTCCCTGGTCTGTATAGAAGTTCTGAACTGCTTTTATGCAGCTCCTAAACCACAAAGGCACACTTCCACCTTATCATCATCATCTACATTCACGCCAATAGATGCAAGTGACTCACATATGCTTTTGATTTTTAGAGTGTAGTCACTTACCCACATGCTCTTTTTCTCCAATGTATGCAGCTCATTCTTGAGTTGCAATTTCCGTGCCTTTGTATTGGTCTCGTTACAAAGTGACCAAACTGTTCCAAGCCTCTTTTGGAGTCTTGGCATCGTGTATGTGTCCAATCATGCTATCTTGTATGCTAACAGATAGCCAATACATTACCTTTCGTGCTCCTTGATTCCATTCCTCATATGCTCTTAACTGTTCTGCAGTCCGATTCCTTTCTGGTAACTGCGGAGCATTTTCATTCTCTCCTTCGATGTACTTCCAGTAGCCTTTTCCCATCAGGAAATTCGTCCTTCTGAATCTCCAAGCATGGAAGTTGTTCTTGTCTAGCTGATCGCTCATAAGCTGACCCATTCCATCTGCGTTTGCCATTTCTGCAACAATTCACAACACTGCAACACACTACAAGCAGCACTTCTGCTTGAACACTGTCGCACTATGACGTGACAGTTCGATCTCAGAAAAACACAGTTTTCGTGTATCAACAGTACACGGAATCGCTTGAAATTCTGGATCTGGAATATATGAGTGTCGCCGAACACAATGCAAGTTATAGTTTCTGAAATTGACCTGGTTTTTCTGTGGGCCCCACCTTGCGGGCTTGAAACGGAGGTCGAGATGGCTTCGAAACTTCGATCTGACAAAAACTAGTGATTCTAAAGGGATAACTTTCGAAAATATTTTGAGGTCTTCTACCTTCACGCCGATTTTCGTAGCAAACGGAGGTCGTTTGTGAAATCGCGTTTTCTCCACGCCTTGCCGCGTAGTCTTCACCATCGCCTTCTCCACGAGCTCTCTACAGCCACGCTGGCTCTGATACCATGTCACGAGGAAGGAGATAAGGAAGAGAGCTCACACACGCACTCTCACTCTCAAGGAGAAGCACACACACAAATTGAGGCAAGGAAGAATGATCTTCTTCTTCTTCTTCTATTACATAAAAGGAATGTACAAGAATGACCTAAAAAACAAGAATACAACAAGTACAATATATAAAGACCAGTACATAAGGAAAAACCTAATGTCCGCGAATGAGTGCGTTGGCAAGAAACAAATGTGCCATCACTCTCGGTAGATAAATCTAATAAAGCTCAATGAAGTATCCCTGACATATACCGGCATGACCACTATACATGTCAGAGAAACAAAAAACTGGTACGTGTCATCCTGGATCATCACATGTTGAGCTTGATATCTCAACAGCTTTGTCCAGCTAGGCTTGAAAATCTTAAGTAGGATCTTGCATGAATTGTTCCATACTTTTGGTCAACCACTTCAGCAAGACCAAAGCAAATTCAAAATGAACTTCATATGAGGTTGGAGACTTTTCTCAAAGACTTAGCTTTTAACTTCTTGGGAATTATCAATCTGAGGGGAAATTCCTAACTTTTTTCTCTTAATGTGATTGCTTGGGCCAACAAATTAGCAACTAAATGGGTGGTAAAGGAATGGTCTTCCCAACATGAATAGTCTAACCAACTCATTTTTAGGAATAAAACATATATGTCCCCCCTTGGTTTGCCTCATTAGATGAACCATTACCTCATCATGTTTCTATTTTCCCCATTGAGGGGGACCCCAAAGACTCAAGTTTATGAATTATCTTTTGGAAGCTTGAAGTAAGAGTAAAATGACATTGTTACTAAAGCAATGAGCAGATTTGGTTTGATATAAATTGGTTTGATTTGGTTCTATATCTCAACAATATTCCCAATAAAATAATGAAATGTTTTGAAGGTTAAAAGGGTTTGGGTAAATGTATTTTGCAATCTAGAAAGCTTGTGGAACTAAAAAGATGATGATTGGATTAGATAAGAAGATATTGATCTTGGCCTCATGCTTGAGTCTAATGATTTGGTTCTTCTCCAAATGTATCATGGACTAGGGTAGTAACAACTTGAGGTTTTTGCAATATAAAAGTACTCCCCTTTCTAGAGGCTAAAGGTGGAAGAATGGTAACAAAAGAGAAGAAATCTAAAGAATCAATAAAAGCGTGAATTAGTTGATATTTTTAGTGTGTATATGAAACCTTAAATAGCTTCAAGGTGCTATTTTATATTCTTATTATAATGAAACATATAGTGTCGTATCTACCACACATCTTATTAATATTACCTATTATGAAACTTATGCACTATGAATTCAAGTTCTCTATTTTCTCTATTTTGTACGGAGGCTCTTTGCATCATTTTCCAAAAGATTAGCACCTACTATGAGGAGGTATGGACACTTTAAATATCATCAAAGAACTTTTGTATGATTATCCACATGCCATAGAAATTCTAAAATGTAGTCAAATCCCACAATGTTGTGCAAATCTATCGCTACTCTAAGGATTATGACAAAGATAATGATCAACGCATAGACCTTGGCATACATTGTCATTTCCTTATCATCATTTTCATGCAAGTCAGCATTGTGTCCATGGCTAAATGCAAGGTAGGACTTCATGAGTAAAGGTTCATGAAGGAGAGCATTTCTTGAGGGTCACCCATTCCAAGTACTATGATTACCAAATCCCACTTAACTTGTTACAATTCTACCACTAATCTACGATTGTTTGGTGATGTAGGAGGGGGAAAGGCAAGGATTAGTCTTAAATTCAACATTATGTGGTTCTTGAAAGCTCTCTTTTGACATCTTAGAGCTAATTCCATGTGCTTTTTTGGTCGTTTGTCACAGATGTATTGATTTTTTTTGGCACATTTTTTTATTTTATAGGTTCAACAACTTCAAAAAGACTATTGTTTTTATTAAGTTTAAAAATACTCCCATATTTTGTACGGTCTTTCCAACCATTCAATTGATTTCAAAAGTTTTGATGGGTCTCAATTGTGGTGGGAGCATTCACTAGTATCATTGATAGTATGCATTAGTTTTTAAGACATGTTATAAGAAAACATTCAACATAATATTTGGCTTGAGTTTGGAAATATTTTCTCTTTTATCTTACATGTACACGTCGATGGTTTATGATGTGCATTTCTATGGATATTGCCTATGTATGCCCACGTTTTATAGACATAGAGGTTATGATTTGCATAAATCCTTTTTATGTTGCAAAGAGGTTTTGTTGATTTTTCCTACTTGGAAGACACAAGGTGTTAAGGTCCCTTTGGCAATTCATGTGAAAGTGATATCCTAACCTCACCATAAGATATGTATGATAGTGGACCTATAGTTTTTCACGACAACCAACTAGTTTTTTATTGAGTATGACTCTCCAATGTTCCTACCTACCTTTTGCCAGAACATTCAAAGCCTAGCAGCTGGCTGCACCATCTCAACAACGAGTTCCAAGAAAGACACACAAAGATCTCTGATATCATCACCTAGCCGCATAAATCCTCAATTAATTCCCTCTCTCTCTCTTGGTATTAACCCAAGAGTACCTGTGGCTTCACACATGGGTGCCACATAGCACTCATGTGTGAGCCCATATAATAAGAGCTAGGAGGTGTCACGAGGAAGGAGATAAGGAAGAGAGCTCAGACGCACACTCTCACTCTCAAGTAGAAGCACACACACAGATTGAGGCAAGGAAGAATGATCTTCTTCTTCTTCTTCTATTACATAAAATGAATGTACAAGAATGACCTAAAAACAACAATACAACAAGTGTAATATATAAATATTAGTACATAAGGAAAAACCTAATGTCCGCGGATGAGTGAGCTGGAAAGAAACAAATGTGCCATCACTCTCGATAGATAAATCTAATAAAGCTCAATGAAGTATCCCTGACATATACTGGCGTGACCACTATACATGTAAGAGAAACGAAAAACTGGTATGTGTCATCCTGGATCATCACATGTTGAGCTTGATATCTCAACACTCCCCCTCAAGCTCAACGCCATATCTTGTAATCCAAGCATCTCCCGAAACTTCTTCAACTTCTCAACTCCAAGTGCTTTGGTGAAAATATCAGCAACCCGCTCATCTATTCTCACATAAACAAGATCAATATCACCTGCTAATACCTTCTCTCTGATGAAGTGATAATGTACTTTGATATGCTTTGTTCTAGCATGGAAAACAAGGTTCCGTGCTAGCTGTATGCTGCTAAGATTATCACAATAGATAGTGATAGGATTTTGCACTTCCACACCTAAATCTGCAAGTAACATCTCCAGCCATGATGTCTCACATGTTGCCATTGCAACACCTCTATACTGAGCCTCTGTACTCGACAAAGCAATAGTGGGTTGCTTCTTACTGCTCCATGTAATAGCTTCACCTCCAAGTGACAAAAGAAAGCCACTAGTAGACCTTCGGTGTATCCATGAACCTGCAAATCTACACCAGCTTCATAAAACAATGCATAATCCAAAGTAGCACCCACATAACATAGACTGCGCCTTAGAGCATCCAAATGTGGCTTCCTGGGAACCTACATAAACTAAATTTCAAGTCCAACAGTATAGCTTAAATTAGGCCTTGTAATTGTAAGATATATAGACTTCCCACAATTTTCCTATACATAGTAGCATTTTCCAATGCTTCACCTGATGTAGTATCCAACTTCAAATTCTGATCTAATGGCATACAAATTGGCTTACAACCAGCCATACCATACTTTTGCAGCATATTCAAGGCATATTGCCTTTGCGACATCCATATACCTATTTCTGTATGTATAAACTCAATGCTCAAGAAATAGCACGGCACACCAAGATCTTTCATGTCAAATTCCTGCATAAGAAGTTGCTTTACCTCTTTGATGCTTTCTTCATTATCGCCACCTACAATCAAGTCATCAACATAAATGGCCACAATCATGATGCCATCATCAGCCTTCCTTGCATATAGTGAATGATCTGCATCACACATAGAAAACCCAATGCTACTTAAGTAATCAGCAATCCTTGCATGCCATGCACGCGGAGCGTGCTTCAACCCATACAAAGCCTTTTGCAACCTGCAAAAATATTCTAGATGCTTTGAATCTTCATATCCTTGTGGCTCCTCCATATATACTTCTTACTGTAACTCACCATGTAGGAAAGCATTCTTCACATCCATCTGATGCAAAGTCCATCCTTTTGCTGTAGCTAATGCAACAAGTGTCCTAACAATAGACATTTGAGCTACAGGGCTGAATGTTTCCTCATAATCAATGCCATATGTCTGTGCATATCCTTTAGCTACCAATCGTGCTTTATACCTGCTTATGCTACCATTAGCATTATGCTTTACCTTGTAAACCCATTTACAGTCTATGGGTTTCTTTCCTTGCGGCAATGGAACCAAATTCCATGTATCATTTCCATAAAGTGCAGCCATCTCCTCATCCATAGCTTTTTCCCAATCTGCAATTCCAATTGCATCTTCAAAGCAAGAAGGTTCAACATCTTGTATTACCTTTGTCATGTAGGCATAATGATGAGCCATGTAACTATCATATGTCAATCGTTGCACTGAATTCCTCATCCTCCCAGATCTTCTTAGTTCTGGGTCACTTCTCCTTGTATCATCTACATGTGACCTTCTCACTCCTGTAGTCTTCATAGAGGGCAATCCAAGTTCCTCATCAAGACTCTTTTCTGAACCGCTTGAATCTCCATCAACGTCTTCAAAACCTGCACATGTTTTATGACCAACAAAAAGCTTTTCTTTACCTTTCTTGGATGTATTTGATGAATTTGCTAGACTGAAATTTCCACGTAATCTTCCACTCCATGGATTTGAGTTGGAACTATTTCTTGGTGATGCATCCGGTCCACTCAAAACCTGAGATTCTGCACTTGATTTTTCAGCATTTTCTTTGTCATTTGGTTCAAGACTCAGTTCTTCTTTGGCATCTGCATAGAAGCTTGACATTTCATCAAATACCATATCTCTGCTCACCTTTACATGTCGTGTGAGTGGGTTATAACATTTATATCCCTTTTGCTCAAGGGAGTATCCAATGAAGACACAGGTTTCTGCTTTTGGATCAAGCTTCATCCCCAATTCATCTGGGACATGTACATATGCAATACAACCAAAAACTTTCAGATGTGATAAGTTTGGCTTTTTACCTGTAAACTTCTCTTGGTGTAACTTGATGTACAACAGCAGTCGGAGTTCTCTTCATGATGTATACAACAGTATGCATAGCTTCTGCCCAATAACAATGAGGCATATTCTTCTCAGCCATTAAGGATCTTGCTATTTCTGCAATATGTCTATTTTTGCGTTCAGCAATGCCATTCTGTTGTGGTGTGTACATGCATGAAAACTGATGCCAAATTCCATGATTTTCTAGAAAAGTACTGAACTCATTTGACATGTATTCACCTCCTCCATCAGATCTTAATGTCTAAATGTACTTCCCTATCTGCTTTTCCACTATAACTTTAAAATTCTGGAAGTGAGTGAACACCTCGCTCTTCTCTTTCATGAAATATACCCATACTTTGCATGTATGGTCATCAATGAAAGTAACATAAAACCTGCAACCACCCATAGATGTGGTCTTTGCTGGACCCCAAACATTTGTATGTACTACTTCTAGTACATTCTCCCTAACATGCTTGTCATGTGGAAATGATGCTCTTGACTGTTTACCGAATTGACATGCAACACATACCTTTTGCATTTCTGCAACTTTGAAATTTGGTAGTCCATGGACAATCTCCTTTGAGTGCATCAATTTCAGCCTTTGCAAGTTTGCATGTCCAATCCGTTTGTGCCATATCTCTCTATCTACAATAACTCCTGCACCTTTTGCAAACATGGTTGCATTTATTTTAGGAATCTTCACATTTAAGGTGAACATCCTACCCACTTTGTTTCCTTTGGCAACCAATCATCCATCTTGCTTGTACTCTTCTACATATAATCCATGAGCATTGAACCTGACTTGTAATCCCTGGTCAACCATTTGTCCAACAGAAACCAGATTCTTTGTTATATTTGGAACATGCAACACATCAGCAAGATGTTTTACCTTCCCGTCCTCCATATCCCCCTGCCTCAAAATTGTCCTCTTCCTCCTGCATGATTCTATTGATGACCTTGGTCTTGGTTACTGTTTCCTCTTCCACTTCCAAAACCTCTACCTCTGCCTCTTCCTCTGCCAGAGTAGAATACTTGCTCAGAACTAGGCTTTCCTTGGGAGTTTGAATCCTCACCAAGATTCTTTTCTTCAATAATCAACATAGATACCAGATAGCAAAATTCAGAATATTTTCCCTGGTCTGTATGGAAGTTCTGAACTGCTTATATGTAGCTCCTAAACCACGAAGGCACACTTCTACCTTATCATCATCATCTACATTCACGTCAATAGATGCAAGTGACTCACATATGCTTTTGATTTTTAGAGTCTTGTCACTTACCGACATGCTCCTCTTTTCCAATGTATGCAGATCATTCTTGACCTTTCATTGTCATATGCTTGAAGCATATCCTCTAGGATTTGGTTAACCCTCTCTGTTTGCCCATCAAAATGTGGCTGCTCGGCCGTGCTCATTCTAAGTTTTGTTTTTTCATATCTATTCGTATATGATTGTGTTGTATAAGCACATAAGCCATAGAGTTTTTAGGCGGCATATAATGATCGAACCTGCGACCAATTGAGTAACATCCTCACTCAGTTGAGTAACCTGTGTCGATGTATGTTTCAGTTCCTATTTTAGTAACATCCTCACTCATGACTAGACCACCAATAGTGTCACGTGCATTGCATACATCTGTACAAATGGTTTCAACTCCTAGTCATGTATTTGATGCATTGAATGTAGATAAGACGGCATTAAATTTAGACATTGAGGGAACCATATTGTGAGGGGATATCAACACCACCTTAAACGAGAGGAAAGATCTTGAAGGTAGGATATGTTGAGAGTAGAGCAGGACCTTGGACGTTTATCCAATGTCCCGGCAGAAGTTGCGGAACTTTGTCAATCTTTTGACAGAGTTGAAACTCACCTTAGGGCTATTTTGGACTTACTCGAGAAGCCCAAGGAGGTAGGTAGGGCTACTCTTGGTAGCCATACCGACAGGATAGCGACCTCGTCGATGTCTGTTTTGATGGAGAAGGATCCAGCTATATCCATCTCCCAAGCAGACTTATTTCCCCTCACTGGTAGCATGAGTCGTCTTAGTTTGATGACTCCTACCATGCCACTTTTTGCTAATACGTCGGGGCAAGCAGTAGGTCAAAATCGTCTCGTAGATCTTTCCTTAGGAAAAGATCTGCGTCCACCTTACTTCTTAGGCAAAGATAAGGATAGGAATAAGGACGCTATTTTGACATTCTTAGAGAAGTGCCATGATGTCCACCAACTTAAGAACACTCCCAAGCATGTAAGAGTGGTAGAGGCAAGTTTATCGCTGGGCCCTAAGGCTTATAAGTGGTGGATGAGTCTCTCTGAGACTCATAAAAAACCCTCAACTTGGGTTGAGTTCACGCATCTCTTTAAGAGAGTTTCTCCTCGAGAATGAGAAGGAACGTAATTGGGAGGCGTGGGATAGAATTCAACGGAAAGGAAGACCATTATCGGTTTACATTTCAAAATACCGAGATGTTATTCTGAAATTGAAAAACCCGGATGACTTCCATCGGCTTCGTGGTTTTGCCAGAGGACTTAATCAGCCAATCCGTAATGAGGTGAAGAAACACGCACCTAAATCACTTGATGAAGCGATTAAAGTTGCACAAATTTATGAGAATAACTCCCGTTTAGATGTCCAGGAAGATAGTGGTTATTCCCAAAAGAATAACACTAAGCGCAAGGGCAAAGGGACAAGATCATCTGAACGTATGTCTAAAAAAACCTCGTATTTTTAGACATGTGCTTTCTCAAGAAGATCATGTTAGAGCACAAAAGGAAAATTTGTGTTTTAAATGCCTCAAGCCAGGACATCGTAGTAGGGCCTGTCTAGTTGGAAGAGATAATAAGGCCTCTTTGACTGACAAAGGTAAGGGGAAACAACAGATTCATCTGATCCAAACTTTGAACTTGGATGAAAATTCAAGTGCAAAGAAGGTTCAGATCATGCACTGTGATAGTACCCATAAGTGCCAAGTCTCCGAAAACATGTGGCAGCCTCAACAATTTGGTCCACATGATTTAGTCAAGTTGGACGGGTCAGTCAAAGGTCACACCATCCAGATTATGGTGGATGATTTGGCCACACATAATTTTATAAATTATGCCCTTGTAAAGAAATTTTCTCTTCTTCAGAGTCCCTATCCTCATAGATATGTTGTCTCTATGATGCATGGGTAGGACACTCGCATTTGAGAAACCATGATTTCAAATTTGGAACTAGAAATCCAAGATTATAAAGATAAATTGGACTTCCAAATTATGAGCATGGAGCGGGTAGATTTGGTTCTAGGGAGAGAGTGGCTTTGGAGTCTTGGACCTTCATTATCCAGATGTTACTATACAAACACTTTGGAATTCTAGCATGACGGGGTGTTGTATAAGATCAAGGGCGAGCACAATGTTCCAAGCACCCCTTTGATTTCACACATAGAATTAAAGAAATTTTTAAGCGATGAAGCTAGGACCCAAGCTTTTTTGGTCCTTAGGACTGATGTAATCGATTCTGATAATATAAATCAAGTTTCTTATGTCTCGTCTTTTATTCCTCGTGAAGTGTATGTTAAATTTAATGAATTAATGAAGGAATTTAAAGATGTGTTCCCTAAGGAACTCCCCCACGGCTTGCCACCCTCTCATGGAGATATTGATCATGCAATCGATCTGTTTCCAGGAACCAAACCAAAATCTCAAAACCCTTACTGCCTCCCCTATGCCCAAAATCTAGAAGCTGAGAAACATATTAAAGAATATCTAGATAAAGGATTTATTCAGCCAAGCCAGTCTCCTTGGGCCACGCCCATCCTTCTTGTACAAAAGAAAGATGGAACTTTACGGCTGTGTGTGGACTATAGGGCGTTGAACAATCTTACTATAAAGAATAAGTATCCCATGCCGCTGGTTGAAGATCTTTCCGACATCCTAAAGGGAGCTAAAGTCTTTTCAAAGATTGATTTATGCCAAGGTTATCATCAGGTCATAATCAAAGATGGTGATATTCCCAAGACAGCCTTTTGAATTAAGTATGACCCCTAAGAGTTTTGGTGATGTCGTTCGGGTTGAAAAATGCACCCACAACATTTATGACTTTAATGAATCAAGTGCTTAAGCCGTACTTGGGAAAATTTGTAGTTGCGTTTCTCGATGATATACTGATCTACAGTACTAATCATGAAAATCATCTACATCGCTTGAAGAAAGTCTTTGAGTTACTTCACGATAATCAACTTTATGGTAAAGAGTCAAAATGTGAATTCTTTACCCCATAAGTAAAGTATCTAGGCCATATGATTTCCACGGAAGGAATCAAAGTTGACCCAAATAAATTCCAAGCAATTCTTAACTAGCGTGAGCCCAAGACTGTTCGAGAATTACAAAGTTTTCTCGGATTGGCTGGATATTATTGGAAGTTTGTGGCTGGGTATGCCAAAATAGCAGTACCTTTGACATACCAACTCAAAGGGAAGCATCAGAAGATAAATTGGAAAGAGGACCAAGCAAAGAGTTTTCAAGAACTTAAACTTACTTTAGCTTTGGCCCAAGTTCTACAAATCGTAGATCTGAACAAGCCTTTCCAATTAGAAACAGATGCAAGTTCATCTGCAATAGGAGCAGTACTAAGCCAAGATGGTTGACCAATAGATTTCGAGAGTAGAAAGCTAAGTCCTGCTCAACAAAACTACTCTACCTATGAGCGAGAGATGTTCGCTATTATAAATGCTATGAAGAAATGGCGCCATTAGCTGTATGGATCAAAGTTTACCATATTCTTTGATCAAGAGAGCATGAAGTGGTTTGCAAACCAACCAGATTTGAGAGGTAGAAAAGCAAGATGGTCCGAAGAGTTACAAGAGTTTGATTATGAACTAAGGTACAAAAAAGGAAAGTTCAATGCAGTGGCAGATGCCTTAAGTCGGATGCCTATGTTGAACAACCTAAGTTCTGTACAAATTCAAAGTGAATTTACTTCAACTTTGAAAGGAAGCTACAAAGAAGATCCAAGCTACAGTCAAGCATGGAAAGCAGTTGAACAAGCTCAACAGAATGAAGCAAGTAATTTTGAGAGAAAGTTTAAACACTATTCTCTCCAAGACGAATATTTGCTTTATAAAGGTAAGGTTTGTGTTCCAAGTATGCCGGACATACGAAATCAAGTACTTTTTGAATGCCATGATGCTCCACGTGCAGGACATCCTAGTATTAATTGAACTTATGAGTTAGTTAAACAACATTTTTACTGGCCTAGTTTACATCAAGATGTGAAAAACTCTGTATCCAAGTGCCATAAATGTCAAGTCAATAATTTTGAATGGCTTAAAGTTGGAGGATTGCTGCATCCTTTGGAAATTTCCAAAGGAAAGTGGGAAAGTATTTCCATGGATTTCATTTCTAGATTACCCCGCACTCAGAAAGGCTTTGATTCAGTCTGGGTTGTAGTTGATCGATTGACTAAACTTGCTCAGTTTATTCCAGTCAAGACTACTTATAAGACTCCAGAACTTGCAAAAATATTTGTAAATCAACTTTATAGACTTTATGGTCTTCCAGTAGACATAGTTTATGATAGAGACGATCGATTTACAAGTCATTTTTGGCAAGCAGTCTTTAGTAGACTTGAAACTAAACTAAGTTTAAGTACAGTTGAACATCCCCAGACAGATGGAGAGACAGAGAAAGTCAATCATATATTGGAAGACATACTAAGAGCTTATGTCACTTCCAAACAGACTAATTGGGAAGAATATCTTCCTTTAGCTGAGTTTGCCTATAACAATGCCAAGAATTCATCAACTGAATTTAGTCCATTCATGTTGATGTATGGTTTCCAGCCTAGGCCTCCATATGCGGTAGGACTTCAAAATGAACGAGTTCAAGCAGCTCAAGAATTCCTTCAAGACATGAACTTTAAACTCAAGTTCGCTAAAGAAAACTTAAAGAAAGCTCAAGATCGTGCAAAGGCTGATGCCGATCCAAAGCGAAGAGATGTTACTTTTCAGGTAGACGATCAAGTTTATCTTCGTATTCCTGAAAGATCAGAAAAGTTCAAGATTGGTCAATGCGCCAAGTTGCCGCCCTAGATATTGTAGTCCTTTTCCAATCACCAAGAAAGTCGGCTTGTGGGCTTATGAATTGCAACTTCCAGACGATAGTTGGATTCATCCAGTGTTCCATGTTAGTCGACTTAGGAAGAGTGTGACAGATTCAGATAATCTAGTTGGACAATAGGTTAGACTTCCTATTCTAGTAAGTGAAACAGTTCCTCATGAACCTGAAAGGATACTTCACACTCGAGATACAAGTCACTTGTATGAAGAGTGCTTAGTAAAACGGAAGGATGGAACCGAAGAAAATTCAACATGGGAGAAAGTATCCACAATCCAACGAGGTTTTCCAACTTTCCAGTTTTAAGTTGGTCCCAAATAAAGAAGGTTTTCTACTTTCAAGTTTTAATTGGATAAACTGATCATGTTCTTCAAGATCTAGAACATGATAAGGTTTTTTACTTTCGAGTTCTAAGTAAATAACCTGATTGAATGAATGCATGTTCTTCAAGTTTTAGAATATGAGGCTCGGGGGTTGCCTAGGGTATATATAGCTCTAACTTTGGAGGAGGAAAATACTTTCCAAGGGGGGAAGAATGTAATAAAGTAAGTATATGATCTAAGGGTCTGATCGGTTCAGACGGATCTGAAATTGGACACCATTTGGTCATCTGTATGTGTGACCAAAGATCTCGAGTCTAGACTTACTGGTAGGTCATTTACTCTTGTAACCAAGTAATCCACTTAGCCTAGTGGTTAAGACTCAAGGATGTAAAGGAGGAGGTCTTGGGTTCAACCCCCATGGGGTACATGGGGACAGTGTTTTGCCCAAAGAGCTCTAGAACCTTCTAGAAGCATCCACTTGAGTTAACTCTAGCTAACTGGGACACTTGGCATACATGCAGTTACATGGCTGACACAAGGATGGTTAGTATCCACCTGCCCAAGCAGGTAGTCCCCTAGAGAGAGCTATATATAGAGGCATATGGTTGGGAGGAGAGTCATTCATTCATGAGCATTTCCTATGGCTACGCTATTGCAGAAGATGTTGAGCAAAAGGTAGAGGGAAAAGAGCCTCAAGAAGAATAGTATGCTTATGTGGAACTCCACAATGAGTTTTTTATACAGAAACAATTCGCAGAGTTAAAGGAACATACCCTTTGGCTAGAGAAAGAGATTGGAAACATGATGTCTCTCATTGAATAGCTTAAGTCTCAGATGATCTCACTTGAGACACATGTCATCTCTTTCCTAGCTAGAAAGAAAAGAGAAATGCCTACTCTTCCTATGGACATGGCTAGGAAAGATGTTGCTTTTCCTAGTAAACATAAAGGAGAGAGTTTTCGAGAAGCTCCCCTCTTGAAAGACTTGAAGTTACCAACTTTTATGGGGGATGAGTGTGAGAGAAATAAGGATGCAGTCTACACTGTTTTACAAAAGTGGAATGATTTGCATCAACTGAAGGGAACCCCACGTGAGTATCATGTGCTAGAGGCGAGTCTCTTGCTTGGCCCGCATGCATATAAGTGGTGGATGATTCTCAAGGAGGTGAATTCTATCCCTATGGACTTGGATCACTTTGAAACTCTTTTCTTGAAAGAGTTTCTTCCTGAGAATGAGGAAGATAGGGACTGGGATGAGTGGGATAGGATCACTCTTTGAGAGGTAGGCCTTTGATGGTCTACATATCCCACTATAGGGGGATCATTCTGAAACTTAAGAGATTGGATGACTTCCAAAAAACAATAGTGTTTGTGAGGGGCTTAGATAAAGCCATCAAGAGAGAGGTAAGAAGAAATGCACCTAAGATGTTTGAGGAGGCGATCAAGTATGCCCAGATATATGAGAACCATAATCATCCTTAGTATACTCCTAGGGAGACGGATCATCCCCTCAAACCTCTTATCATGACCAAGTTCAAGAAAAAAGTATCAATGGGTAAAAACAAAATCTTTATCAAGAAACATAGATCAAACGGGCCTAGATTACCTATTTAGCAATTTGAGAGGGCCAAAAGAGAGAATTTTTCCTTTAAGTGTTTGTCTCTTATCCATTCACAGTGGAACTGTCCACTTAAGAAGGGGGAAGAAAAGAAGAGAGGACTACACAATAGTACGATCCCGGAAAAGGACAAAAAGGTGGTCCACCTAGTGCAAACACTTCCTATTCATGGCAGCTCTAGCTACAAGGGAGTGGAGGTGATGCACAAGGATATTGAGCACACATGTTGTTTGACAGAATCATTGTGGTCACCTCAATTTGGACCACATGACTTGGTTAAAATTAATGGTAGTGTACACAGGATTAGAGTGCGAGTCATGATAGATGGCTCTACCGCTCATAACTTCATAAACTATGCTTTGGTCAAGAATCTAAAGATTACCACTCATAACTTCATAAACTATGCTTTGATCAAGAATCTAAAGATTCCCCAACAACCCAGTGCACATAAATACATAGTATCTATGATGCAAGGGGAGGACAAGAGGATATGGGGTACTATGGTATCCAATTTGGAAGTCAAGATACATGATTACGCTGACCATATGGACTTCAAAATCATGAATATGGAGAGGATAGACCTGGTATTAGAAGAGAGTGGCTATGGGGGTTGGGAGACACACTTAAATGGAGTTATCAAAACAACACACTTGATTTTGAAAGAAATGGAAGTAAATTCTGTATACAGGGAGAGAGAGAGAGAGAGAGAGAGAGAGAGAGAGATGTACCTAATGCACCTCTCATCTCATCTTTAGAGTTTTATAGTCTTTTTCATTTTCAACATGTACAAGAGATATTTTTGTTGTATAGTCAAGACTTTGAGCATTGTACAAAAACTTTATATGATGTATATTTTCATGCTAGAAATGTAAATATGGACATGACTTTTTACTATTCTTTCTTGCAAGAGTGTGTTGTTAAAGGTTTTAAAGATCTTATGTTTGAATTTAGAGATGTTTTTCCCACTGACTTACCTAGAGGGCTACCACCTAAGAGAGGGGACATTGACCATGCTATTGAGGTAGTTACTAACACTAACCCTATTTGTAAGCCATGTTATATGCTTATTGTTTCTCAAAATGAGTAGGTTGAGAGGCAATTATATGACTATTTAGATAAGGGCTTCATTAGACCTAGTAACTCGCCTTGGGCATCACCAATGCACCTGGTCAAGGAAAAAGATGGCTCTATGAGATTATGCATAGATTATAGAGTACTGCACAAGATAACTATCAAAAATAGGTTTCCAATGCTTAGATTGGAAGACCTATTTGATGAGTTACATCAAGCTAGGTATTTTACCAAGCTTGATCTTAGATCAGAGTATTGTCATATTAGAATTAGGGCACAGGATGTCCCTAAAACTACATTTAGGACTAGATATGGCCATTATGATTTTTTGGTGATGCCTTTTGGTCTCACCAATGCTCGTGCCACTTTCATGAAGCTCATGAATAGTGTATTACGGACTTATCTAAGGTAATTTGTAGTAGACTTCCTAGATGATATATTGATTTATAGTAGATCAGAATAGGAGCACTTGGAACACTTGAGAAAGGTATTCTAAGTGTTGAGGGAAAATTCACTCTTTGCTAAGGAGTTAAAGTGTGAATTTTTCAAAACAGAGGTTAGATACTGTTGGCATACAGGTGATATGAAGAGCATACAGGTACAATAGAGCAGTCATGCACAATACGGCAACAAGGCCTAATCATTTTTTCCATGGATCATTCACAACTCAAGTGATTTTAATCACTACACAACCATTGTAAATTCCGTTTTTGGTAGAAGTGTTGGCATACAGGTCATATGAAGAGCATACAGGTACAATAGAGCAGTCATGCACAATACGGCAACAAGGCCTAATCATTTTTTCCATGGATCATTCACAACTCAAGTGATTTTAATCACTACACAACCATTGTAAATTCCGTTTTTGGTAGAATAGACTCCATTTTGTTCAAGCCGAGGAGTCCTCGAGCTTGAGGAGTATTAGAATTAGCTACATACCAATTTTCATAATTTTTAGATTCCGTTTGAGCCCTCAAATAGACTCTAGAACCTAATTTTTAACTAGGCCGGACACTAGGTCTAGACAAGGCCAAAGCTAGTGAGAAAACTATAAAAAGAGCTAGAGAGCTCATTTTTGGGGTTAGATTGTTTGTGAATTGAGCTTATGTAAGAGACTTTTTGACTAATGCAAAGAACTCCATTGTTCCTCTCCTTGTTCTTGCCTTGTGTGCGCGTGTGTGTGTATGTGTGTGCATGCTTGTGTGCTTCTCACTCACACACTTGTGCCTTCACTTGCTCATAGTCTTCACACTAGTCCTCACTTCTCCACGGATTGACAATTATGAGGTGAATCTTCTCACGTTGGTACTCACCATTGTGCTAGAGTGACACCAAATTTGGCGCCGTTGCCGGGGAGAGAGCTTCGAGGACGAGCCTGTGATGGTAAGACGTCGAGTTGAGACATTGGAGTTATAGGTAATATCCTTTCTTTTCTTTATTTTTCTTCATTTTTTCTTACTTTTGCATCACCATCATCACCATCATCATCCCCACCATCTCTCACCTTCATCTCCATCTCCACAAAAATTTTAGTTTTTTGGTCATATTCCACTCCCCACCTCATTTCCCTCATTTCATTGTGAGAGAGAGCGAGAGAGAGCTTGCATGCGATCTATTTTTGTGTGTTTTTTGAGCTTTTGTTGCAGGAACTAGCTGTACCACCATCTCCAGCAGCTTGCGCAGGTACGACAGACTCTGCACAAGTCCGGAGACGACGACCTCTGTCTGTCGCGAAAGACAAAAAAACTTGATATTTTTTGAATGCATGTTTGGCACGGTAACCTACATCATTAGAGCACTCCAAATCACTAGAAGTTTCTAAAATATTTGCGTTTTTTCAGTCTATCGCGACATACCAAATTCCACGACAGACTCAGTCTATCGCGACAGACCAAAACCACGACAGACGATAGACACCGACTATCGTGACAGACACCGTCTATCGCGACAAACCCGTCTATCGTGACACACACCGTCTATCGCGACAGACCCGTCTATCGTGACAGACACCGTCTATCGCGACAGACACCGTCTATCGCGACAGACACCTTCTATCGCGATAGACCCATCTATCGCGACAGACACGGTCTATCGCGACAGACCCATCTATCGCGACAGACACCGTCTATCACGATTGTCACTCTAGCACAATGGTGAGTACCAACGTGAGGAGATACACCTCATAAATGTCAATCCGTGGAGACGTGAGGACCGGTATGAAGACCGTGAGCAAGTGATGGCACAAGTGCGTGAGTGAAAGCACACAAGCATGCACACACATACACACACACGCGCACAAAGTAAGAGCAGGGAGTGGAACAATGGAAGGTCTTCGATTATACAAGAGCTCTCTTACAAAGCTGAAATCTACAACAAGCTAGCCCCAAAAAAGAGCTCTCCAGCCCTTTTTATAGTTTTTGAGTGGTTTTGGCCCTGTCCAGACCTAGTGTTCGGCCTAGTTAAAAAATAGGTTCCAGGGCTTATTTGGGGGCTCAAACGGAGTCTAAAAATTATGAAAATTGGTAGGATGGTAGTTCTAATACTCCTCAAGCTCGAGGACTCCTCGGCTTGAACAAAATGGAGTTACAAAAATGGAAAATGGTATTTACAATGGTTTTTAGTGATAAAAATCACTATTTTTGTAGGGATTTCTTCTGAAAATTTGACACGTGCTTCTTGGAGCTCCCTACTTGCTCTTTCTTCTTGTGTGTCCACTTCCTTGATGCGCTACCATGCTTTGTCCTTGATCTTGAGCTTCAACACTCCCCCTTCTTGAGTCTGTCGTCCCTGACAGACCCTTGTTGTAGTGGTCGTTCCATGTAGTACCTTGGGAGGTAGCATCCTTTGCGTCCAACAGGGGCGATCCCTCTTCCCAATGTATCCTGGTCGTTTGTCTGGTTCTTCACTTTGCCACTGTTATCTCTTGCAGTTTGTAGTCCCTTTGTACGTACTTCTGCCTTGTATGCCATCTGGATGGTGCATTTGTGAGTTTTCCAAAACTGCTAGCTGCTCAAAGGAGGTGGTCAATGTTGATTGTGAGCAACTCTCGGTGGTGGATGGCTTCCTTGTTCTTGTTGTTGTCATCTTGATGTCGTCTGGTTCGTCCAAAGATGGCTTTTCATAGTTTTCATGCCAAGTACTTGTAACCCGTAATGAATGGTGGGTCAGTGCATTAGTGCATGGGTTGAACAAAATATGTGCCTTGTGCATGGCCTTGTAATGTGGCCCTACATATGCGTACTTGGAAAATGCATGGCAAGAAGTATGGTGCAAGGGATTGGGTCCTGAGCTAAGTGCTCAAGGGTATGCTGACGAAGAGGTTTCCTAATCTATCATGGTTATAGTGTTGTTGAAACATACACGTCTTACCATGGTGAAGGGTCCGTTGATCTTCATCTCTTCGTGTTGTAGTTCCATCATGGTGTTTGACCATCGGCTTGTCCTTTTTGTTGATGGATGTCCTTGCTGAAAGTTCACTGATGAGCATTTTCAAGCACAGTCCTCTTCTTTGCCCCCTTTTTTTTATTTTTTTGTTGCACACGATGGCATCAAACAAGAAGAAAGAGGTTAGTATCCATAACATATTTTGCATGTGAAAATTGTGTCTCATGTGCCTGGGATTTCTCAATTGTGTCTATGCACGGCCATGTAATGTGGCCCTATGTTGATGCATACTTTGGAAGTGCATGACCTCAATGGTGCAGAAGACAAGGTTATGCCAAAGGCACATGGTTGCTGCACGTCGAGGCTTTTGATGTTACTCGCATAGTTGATGCATTCTTTGTTTGGAGGTGTCGATTGGATCTGGAAATGATGTAATCCTCCTAATGGGAACCCATTTCCGAATAGTATTTGGCCCTGTAGAGATCACCTCAGGCCAGTTCTTCTTTGGATGCTGTCCAAACTTTGGTATCCAGTGTGGTTGGCCCCTTGGTTCTGTGGATGTTGCTTGTGCTTTTGGCTTCCAAACCCATATCCTGGGTGAGTGCCTGCTTATTTTTGTAGAAGGGTTGAGTTTATCTTCTTTTGGTCTTTGTGCTCTGTTCTTACCCTTTGCTTTCCTTGGCTTCTTTGTTGAGGCCTTTCGCATGGTGGGGAGCATAGGCCTTTGTACGTGTAAGAGCTTCTTGGGTACCCACATCTGTAATCGCCCTTGTTGAGCTGTAGCTAATTTTTTAGGCACCCAAATTCGTACCTGATTGTGGTCGACCTTCTTTGATAGCTTCGGTACCCAAATTTGTTGGATTCTTCGTGCTTGAGCCTGTCGTAGGTGCTTGGTCCTTCTTTTTTCATGGTCGATCTGGTTGGGTGGGAATCTTTGAGGCAACATCGATGGTTGCACTCCTTTCTTTACCCAGATCTGTGTCATGCCCAACACTTCTTTCCTCTTGAAGGCTCTTTGTCTATTTGATAGACTGGCTGTCTTGCACTGTTTTGCTTGCTTCTGAGGTTGAACTACTGTGGATGCTTTACTCTTTGAAAAACAAGAAGAAGGTTCATCTTGCCTTTGCGACTGTCCTTCAGTGATTGCGTCCGTCTGGATCATAGAGCTTTTGACATCTACAACATCTTGTTCGAGAAGATTAGCCTTAGAGGAACAAAGAGAGTGTGTGGTGTCAGTGTCAGTGGGCATGCGATTCTCCAATTCTAATGTAATGCATTGATTATATACCCAAACTTGAAGAATTTGACTTCTTAGGTTCAAGTTGACAGCATGGTCGTAAATCCAATCTTGACCCAAGACAAGTGGTTCTGTGAGGTCCTCATCATGACACACTAGCATTTTGACTTTTATTGGAACATCTTGAAGGTAGATGGGAAGTTCCACCTCTCCCAAACAAGGGGTTTCCACGCCTCCTAAACCTATGAGATAGGCTTCTATGGGCTCGATGTTCAATTGCAGGTCTTGGCAGTATGAAAGTCTAACTGCACTAGTTGCTGCTCCTGAGTCAACCAATGCTCTCACAGTCCTTACACTCTTTCCTTGTCCTACCTCTATAGTCACAAAGGGCCGTCGATCAATTATTTGAGAAGTAGTTATGCCCGATTTTTGGCACATGTCCATGTGATATTTTGGAGCTTTTGTGTTGACATCTAGGCCTAGCCGCCGTAACTTATTTCTTCTGATGTGCTCTCTAGCCTCTGCTTGTGCTTCTTCTCTAACCCTTAACTCTTCTTCTTTTTGCTTCTTAGCAGTGTTGAGTCTCATGAGCATTTCCTCTGTAAGAGGTTCTTGATATAACTTGACTCGGCATCCACTAATATAGTTTGGTAGGATATCACCTTCTAAAGTGGCCAATTGAACTGCACCGCTAGTGGAGAGTCTATTAATGATCATGGGTCCATATCCTCGTTTCTCCAATTTGCGGGCATGTTGCTTTAGCGTATAAACCAGCACTAGATCTCCTTCCTTCAATCCTTTATCCTTTACATGGGCATCAAAGTATGCCTTTTGCCTTTTCTTTGCAGCATAAATGCCTGCTGCTGCCCGTAGCCTCGTCTCACCTAAGCGTTCTAGATCAAAGATCCTGGAAGACAACTCATGTCCATTCCACTCGTACTCTTGTGCTACTTTCAAGGCTGGGATTAGGAAGTCCAATGGTAGCACGGCATTCTGTCCAAAGACCATCTGAAATGGGGTAGCATTGAGTACCGTTTTGTAGGCAACTCGGTATGCCCAAACAACATGATGAAGTTGTTTGTCCCAATCAGAGCGTTTATTATTTACAAGTTTCGTCAATACGTTACATAGGATCTTATTCGTGCTCTCGGCTTGTCCGTTAGCTTGTGGGTGATAGGGGGCAGACTTCTTATGTATCACCATGAATTCTTGAAGGAGATTTTCAATGACCTCATTCAAGAAGTGCGTACCTCTATCACTAACCAACTCTATTGGTAACCCATATCTAGTGAACACACTTTCGAATAAGAACTTAGCCGTCGTTTGAGCATCATTCTTTGTCGTGGCTTTTACTTCCACCCACTTTGTAAGGTAATCTGTGGCTACAATAATGTATTCTGCATGGGAGTTTCTAGCTGGGGGGTTAATAGGACCAACAAAGTCTATGCCCCACTTCGAGAATGCGCGTCCTCCCATCATGGGCCTCAAGGGCATTTCATCTTTTCTTATCGGATATTGGGCACGTTGGCATGTGTCACATTTCTTCACATAAGTATGTGCATCCATATGAAGAGTGGGCCACCAAAGTCCTGAGAATAGAATGGTCTTAATTACTCTGTCAGGCCCAAAGTGTCCACCTGCACCACCGCTGTGTGCAGTTTCTAAGACTTTCAAATAGTCTGATTCATGAACGCACAGTCTTAGGTAACCATCCTTGCCTCTTCGATATAGGTTGTCTCCTACTAAGGCATAGTCTTGAGCCTCTTGCTCCATGCTCCGTTTTCTTGCAAGACTAGCCTGATTGGGTAATGTTCCCGATCTCATGAACGCAACCAATGGAGCACTCCAATCTGGGATTAATGACACGTGATAAAGAGTGGCATGCTCCACTGGGGGTCTCTTCTGGCACACTGGACAATTCTGGATCCACTCCTGTATTTCTTTGTCCATGCTAGGCCAATACACTCCTAAACGTTTTAGATTCTGCAATGTTCGTTGTTTAGAGTAGTGATTTCCTAGCAGTCCCTCATGGGCTTGTTGCATCCAACTAGTATGTTCGTCGTCCTCAACACAACAGGCTAATACGCCCTCGGTATCTTGCTTGTACATACTTCCGGCCAATATTTGATACTTTTGTGATTTTACAATTTCTTCTTTGCTTGTCTTCACATTTTTATTTGCAGGCCCGAAGGTTAGGACCGGTACCAACTTATTTGCCCATTTAGGAACAACTTCTAAATTGAACAGATAAGCATCGGGCAGTTCATCAGACACTCCTTGCGGTGGCTCTCCTGAAGTGATACAAGAAAGATGGTCTGCCCTAAGATGGGTTCTACCTTTCCTGACAACAACTTCAAAGTCGTATTCCATTAGTAAGAGGAACCATCTCACTAAGCGGCCTGTATTGCAAGGTTTATTGACCAAATATAGTAAAGCTTGATGATCAGTGAAAAACTTGAACTTATTGGCCAATAAATAGTGTCTAAACTTTTTCACAGCGTATACCATGCCTAAGCCTTCTCTCTCCGTTGTGGTATAATTTCGTTCAGCTGCATTTAATTGCCTACTAGCATATGCTATCGGCAAATCTAGGTTTCCTTCACCCGTGGGTTGTGCTAGCACACATCCTATTGCATGATTGGAGGCATCTACATGGACATGAAAGGGTTTGCTCCAATCCGGAGTAGTCAATATTGGTGCTGTGCACAAATGTCTTTTCAGCTCGTTGAAGGAATTCTCGCATTCCTCGTTCCACTCAAAATTTGTTAACAGCCCATAAAGAGGTTTAGCTATGATGGCATACATGTGGATAAACCTATGGTAATATCCACAATGGCCCATAAAGGCTTGCACCTCTTTAACATTTCTTGGTCTTGGCAGCTCTGCTATCGCTCTTACTTTGTCCTCATCTGTTGAAATTCCATTCTTAGAAACAATGTGACCTAAGATCTTACCTTGTCGTACCATGAACACACACTTTTCTGGGTTCAGACAAACTCGATAACCTCTACACTTGTTGAAGATCTGTCTGAGCTCAGGGATGTGGTAACTTCTCTGTTGGGAATGCGCACATAAATCATCCACATATACTTCTAAGCTCTTTCGTAAGAACTCTTTGAAGACATGACACATGAGCCTTTGGAATGTTGCAGGTGCATTGGTGAGCCCAAATGGCATCACACGAAATGCAAAGATTCCCCATTCTGTGGCAAAGGCCATTTTGTGTTGATCTTCGGGGGCAATGGCTACTTGGTTGTAACCTGAAAATCCATCAAGGAAGCTATAAACTTCCTTGCCTGCAACACGCTCCAATAGATGTTCGGTGATTGGAAGTGGATAACTATCTCTGATCGTAGCGGCATTAACTTTTTTAAGGTTAATGCACACTCGCGATTTCCCATTCTTCTTGGGCACCACCACAATGGGGGACACCCATTCAGTGTGCTCAATCTCATAGATGAATCCAGCTTCAATCACCCTGTCAATTTCCTCCTTTATTTTGGCTGCATAATTGTCATTATATGTGTAGGGCATTTGTTTAGTGGGCTTGGCATCAGCGGTCATTGGAATCGTATGAGAGCAAATCTTTGGATCTACTCCTTTCAAGTCTTTATAGTGCCATGCGAACACATCCCTATATTCCCTTAATAGAGCTACGAGCTCTGCTTCTTCTTTTGCACTTAGGTCATCTCCTATGTACGTACATCGTTCTTCGTTCCCTTCAATGGTCACTACAATTTTTTTGGTCTTTTCTTTATTGTCATATGCTTCTCCTATAATGGCCTCTCTCTTGGGCATCCTTACCAAAATTTTTCGGTCTTCCACTTCATATTTCTTGAAATTTTCTGGTACTTCAAACAATGATTCTTCCTCTTCTTGTTTCACTGCTTTTCTTTTCATTTTCTTTTTACTACCTTCACTTCCTTCCTTTGAATTTATCGTTTTAATACTTGTGAGGGGTTCTTCTTCTTTTTGGGTTAACACTCCTATGTCTTCTAAATAGTGTTCCTCTGAGTCAAAGTAAGTATCCATCACAATGGATTCTAGATCATCGTCATTCTCTTCTTCTTCTATGAACTCACTAGGATCACACTCTTCCAACAGTGGCTGACACATGAACACTGAAATATCATAACCCTCCTCATCACAGTGAGGTGTCCATTGTTCTTCATTGACTGCTATGTCCATGGTAGCTAAGATTTCTGCCCAACCATGAGGTTCAAATTCCTCATCTGGAAATATCATCGGTGTATAGGCTGGGTCTTTTATTGGTCTATCTCCTGGGGGAGTTCCTTCTTCTCTCGCTTTTAGGCGCTTTTCCTCTTCCTCTGCGACCTTGCACATCCACAAGTGAGTATCTTCATGCAGCCATGATGGATCAGGTGAACTTCCAGAATGCACGGAGATAGAATCTTCTTTCGCTTTGTGGACAGGATTCCACTGTAGGGGTGGTACATCTCTGAAGGTGTAATCCTTCAGATTGACCTTGGTGGTGACCCCTAAGTGCTGTAAGTACAAGGAGTTGGTTCCCCAATCCTGTACTATTTGCAATTGTCGTAGGAAGGGTCTTCCTAGGATCATCTCGTAGACATTATTTTTTTCAAAGTCACATATAGCAAATGTATGTTCAAACTCTACACCACAAGTGGTTAGAGTTATCCCTTCAAGCAATCCTAGAGGTCTTTCAAAATGACCATCTGCCATTTGAAGCTTCATTCTTGTTGGCCTTAATGTGGGTTTGCCCCATCGCTTCCACAAGGAAGTGGTTGCAATAGCAACACCAGCACCTGAATCTACGATTGCTTTGGTTGTGTAACCTTGATAGGTGATTGGAAGATAAGTATTACCTTCTTCACCTTCGCTCATGTCTCCTATCTTGTCGAGAGGTATCTCTGGAACTTTTTGCTTAGAGCCTACTTTTGGCACATTGGAATCAAGTTCTGGAACCTGATCCTTCACATGATTCCAGAGCTCAGGTTTTGCTTTGAGCAGCTCTTCCACAGTGAGATGACATTGAACCTTAGTGTTCTTCACAACATCAGTGTTTCTTGGAATCACTGAGTCTTCATTTCTTACCAATATTGTGGGAGCTCTGATCTAGATAGATTCAGATTCCCATGGGCCTATGAAATGAGGCAACTCTTGTAAAGAATTAGATTCAAAATCTAATCTTTCATCTTCTTGTTGCTCTGCTTGGTCTCCATAGATAGACGGAATGTCTTGGGGAAATTGGTCATGAAGATCATCAATCTCAGGAATAGGAGGGGAATTACTCTTCTCCTTGGCCCATTTCTCTTCCTGTATTTCCCGCAAGAACTCTTGAGAGTACTGTTGAATTGAAGGAGGTATTCCAGCATCCGTGGAATTAGGTACATAAGCTCCCATTGGTGGTGAGCTTCCTCTCCCCATAACTGGTTGAGCCTGTGGAGGTAAAGAAACTTGTGGTTTGTTTACCAACTGCTCTAATTTTTCTAGTAAGCCTTGGAAATGCAAATCGGATTTGACAGAGTTTGTCTGATTGAACTTTTGACTAGTCTCAAGTATAGCTTGAGCTTGTTCTACCATTTTCATGCACATTTTCATCCGTTCAATCTCTAAATTTGCTCTAGGGTAACTCTTGTCTAGGTTTGCAGCTGTTGGCCCTTCTTGAAGACGAGCCTGGTAGGCCTTGAACATCATGTCCAAGCCTTCTAGGGTTGGATCTGCAAGAACAGACCCTGGTTGTGGGTTATTTACAATGGGTGGTGGGGTGGAATGAGGTGGAGTGGATGGAGCTTCGGCATGCGAGGGGCTTTGAGATGCAATGTCTTCTATTTTTGTTTTGGTATCCCTTAGGCTTTCTTCTAGCTCGGATAGCTTTTTGTTCCACTTGCGATTAGCCTTCTCTCTGGTATCCTTCCATGTTCTTGGTTTCCTCTTACTAGGTTCTCCTGCCTCACTTGACTCCGATTGCTCAGATGGTTTGGCTTGTTGTGCAGCCTGTGCCCTAGTAACTGCTTGTACAGGAGCCACATTACTGCTACTTGAACTTGAATCTGCCACTAAGCCTACCACGTTGATGGGTGTGACCTTGGGTGCACTAGAGGGGTTTTTCAGACACTCTCTAAGAAGATGTTCCTTGCCACACTCAGGACAAAAGCCTTGTATTGTGATGTTTTGCCCTTGTCCCAGAGCTAGTTGGTGGGGACATTCACGAATGAAATGGTCGCCCTGGCATCTAAAGCATGGTCCTCTAGGGGCTTGTGGTCTTACTTGTCTCAATTGGGGCCTCGTAGTTGGATTTGTATACATGACATTGGAGTATTCTGGCTCCCAATTTTGTTCCATAGGTGGTGTCTCATATTGACAATGAGAAGTCTCACTTTGCTCAGGTGACTCTATATAATAAGCATGTGGACTATCTTCATGGAAGTAGTCTGAACCATGAGCGTGAGAATCATTTCCTGAGACCAATGGGGTTAGTGGCACCAATGCTCTATTAGGGTTCTCCTCCGCCATCGTATATTTAACTGGGATCACATTGGCAGGAGCTGGCGGTTGGTTTCCTAGGACTGGTTGTGGCCTATATGGTGCCTGATATTGCTGCTGGTATTGAGGTTGATATTGTTGTGGCCTATAATATGGCTGTTGGTACTGATTCTGATACCTACCCTGCTGGTAAGGTTGCTGATAGTTTTGTCTAACCGCCTGCCTGTTATAGGGACAATCTTGGGCCGCATGATTTGTATATTTCATCTCAATGGTGCAATATAGAGCATTAGGGTTTCCTTGGGGTTGAGTCGTCAACGGGCAAACATTAGCCATGTGATCTCCTCCACATGTATAACATCGCTTCACTGAAGTGACCCTTGGCATTTGTCTATTTTGAACTCCTAGCTTTTTGGCCACTTGCTCAGCTATCTCATCTATCTCAGTGGAGGTTCTAGAGGTATGACTTGTAGAACTATCAGAGTCCTTATAGAGTTTGGATAGTCCTAACTCCTCACCCAAGTTGTCTTCTATGTCAATGCATATCCGTATACACTCTTCTATGGATCTAGGCTCTTTCAAGTATACATATGACCTTAATTTTGTGCTCAATAGGCCATCTAAAAACAGTGCCACCTGTTTAGCTGATGTGGGTAATTCTGGTATAGGGCATCTTTCCAAATACTGCCTAAATCTTCTTCTTGCAAGTCGCACTGTTTCTTGGGGTGTCTGCTTGAAGCTGTGGATCAAGGATGATGTGTTATGCCTGATACCACTCTTGGAAAATTCTACAATGAATTCTTCTAGAAGCTGACCTATCTCTCTATAGTTGCGACTGTTTAGAGGTTGAAACCAAGCTAAGGCAGTACCCTTAAGAGTCAAACCAAATGCCTCGAACTGGGTGAATAAGTCTTCAACCTGTTCAGCTCTTAGCACTTGTTTGAACTCCGCCACATGATCATAAGGATCTCCAAATCCATCAAAGTAGTTCTTCATTGTCTTAACCACTTGAGAGGGTCTAAGTGTTCTTGAGTGCTCTCGTGGTCTAGGCAACGGAAAATCATGTTCATCTCTTTGGTGCCTATGAGCTCTATGTCTCTCCCTTTCAGGTCTTTCCATTCCATATCCTGATCTGTCTCTGCCTACAGTGTCTGCAAAGCTTACCTCCGGTCTCTCTCTAGTTCTTTCTCTCTGGGTTTCATGAGCCTTGGATGATCCGGCTCCTTGGAGGCCCTGGGAAACATTAGATCTTGGTGGAGGGAAAATTGATTCACCTTGCCAAGTGTAAGCATGTCTATCATGATCTGATACCAAGAATAATTTTTGAGATGTGTGATCTAGATAGACAACTTTCCCTGGTGTCTCTGGATCCTTGAATTCATAGATGGTGACTACTGGGCGGGGTTGATCTGGCCTAAATCTCCAAAAGGCTTCCTCCGTTTCTCTATTCACGAATAGTTCTATGCTTTTATTATCTTGAGGAATCCATTCTGGAGTGAGCACTCTGGTTAAGACTGACTTACCTCTAGGGGTCTTGGGTTCTCCTCCTAGGTCTCCTTTCTCTAGATCTCCTATCTCATTCTCACGAATGATATTTCCAAACTCATATGTCCTATCTGGTAAGTTGGTAACCACATACACGGTTCCTTCCTTATCAATGTAAGCACCCTCTTCAAACTTGACCACTAGGTGTTCAAGTCCAAAGGGTTGGTCAGGATTCTTAAGTTGAACCACTGATCGTCTTAGACCATCCTCATAGATGCGAGCACCTAATTGGTTGGTCCTGACATACTCCAATTGGGTCTTATAGGGACCTTCTGGTGTCTGTAAATAGGTAGTGTCTGAGCCACGTGTGGGTCTCTCCATGCTAAAAGACATTTCTGAGTCACTGGTTTCTGAACTTCGTGTGTACGGATAACCACTAAGCTGTTGAGCCCAAGACTTGGCTGTATGGTTGACACTAGCCTCCGATGATCTAATGCTTTGTCTATCCTTGCCTAAGTGTCTGCCAGATCTCAGGTTCATAAGCCTTGGCTTCTAGTCCCAAAGTTCTCTTCTATTGCTCAAAATCCTTTGGAACACCTTGGTTTTCCAGTTTTCCTGAGGGTCAACTTCAAGACCAAAATCACAGCAAACGGATTTCGTATGAGAAAGTTATGCCAGTTCAGGGTTCTGGGGGTTAAAACAGGGAAACAGGGTCTCTCAGGAAATGCTTCAACTCAGGCGATACACGACATTTGTAGGACACGATACTTGATACTTGAGGAACTCGATACACGATACTTGGTATGTATCGCGATACTTGAAGTAGGCGATACACGATCTTCAACAAGTATTGTGAGCAGACTCCACGATACACGATCTTTGATAGGTGTCGCGATCGCTGTATAACAATACACGATACTTACCTTGTCACGATACACGATAGTTGAAAAATATCGCGATACTTGATGTCCACGATACTCAGGCAAAACGATACTTAGCTCAAGATGATACTCGATACTTGGCAGAAAACGATACACGATCTCTGACTTAGGCGATACACGACCTCTGATAAATATCGCGATCTCTGATAAACGATACCGATTGCCGACCGAAACGATACCGATCTCTCATGCAAACGATACACGACCTATGAACCAAACGATACACGATCGCTGGTGAATATTGCGATCTTTGATTGAAACGATCTTTGGCACCAACGATATTCGATACTTGGCTCAAAACGATCGACGATACCTGAACAAAACGATACGTGATCTTTGGTAAGTATCGCGATCTCTGAGAAGCGATACACGATACTTAAGCCAAACGATACACGATCTTTGGTCCAGACGATCTTTGGCCGAAACGATCTTTGGCCTGAAACGATACACGATGGCTGGGAAATATCGCAATACTCAACCACAGGAGATTCACGATACTTGCTAAGTATCGTGATACTCGACCGCGGGAGCCAAACGATACTTGACCCTTAGACAAATTTTGGGAAGGATTTTTTCTCAGTTTTGGTTGTACACATGCTCTACTCTTTCCTCTCTCCTCTCCTCACTCTCTGTATCACCCCAAATCACTCCTTTTCACCTCTGTCAGTACCAAACGATACCTGACGCAGATCGTTTCCCTTTCCAAACTTAATTTACTAAGAAATTATAGATTAAATGGGTGTTTGCTCACCTTGAGAGCCTCTCTAACTTCTTAGTCACTTCCCCTTGCTCTGTGTAGCCCCAGTTTGCCCGATTTCTCACTCACGATCTCTGGCGCAGCTTCCACGATACTTGGTGCAGGTTCGTCTTGTCCGGGGCTATTCACTCAGATTTTTTGTTATTTTTGGTACTACTTCTTCAGCGCCTCTGTTCTGCACCCTCTCTAAGCTTCTTGCTCACAACCACAAGTAAAAACAAGGTGAATGTACTCTAAAAAATGGAAAAAAACTGAGAAGATGAAGGTGGGTGGAGATGGTGATGATGATGAAGATGAAGAAGAAGGAAAATTCAGAAACTGAACTGAAAATGATGATTTTTTTTACCTTCCAACGTCGCTACTCTACGTCTTACCGTCACACGCTCGTCCTCCAAGCTCTCTCCCCGGCAACGGCGCCAAATTTGGTGTCACTCTAGCACAATGGTGAGTACCAACGTGAGGAGATACACCTCATAAATGTCAATCCGTGGAGACGTGAGGACCGGTATGAAGACCGTGAGCAAGTGATGGCACAAGTGCGTGAGTGAAAGCACACAAGCATGCACACACATACACACACACACACACAAAGTAAGAGCAGGGAGTGGAACAATGGAAGGTCTTCGATTATACAAGAGCTCTCTTACAAAGCTGAAATCTACAACAAGCTAGCCCCAAAAATGAGCTCTCCAGCCCTTTTTATAGTTTTTGAGTGGTTTTGGCCCTGTCCAGACCTAGTGTCCGGCCTAGTTAAAAAATAGGTTCCAGGGCTTATTTGGGGGCTCAAACGGAGTCTAAAAATTATGAAAATTGGTAGGATGGTAGTTCTAATACTCCTCAAGCTCGAGGACTCCTCGGCTTGAACAAAATGGAGTTACAAAAATGGAAAATGGTATTTACAATGGTTTTTAGTGATAAAAATCACTATTTTTGTAGGGATTTCTTCTGAAAATTTGACACGTGCTTCTTGGAGCTCCCTACTTGCTCTTTCTTCTTGTGTGTCCACTTCCTTGATGCGCTTCCATGCTTTGTCCTTGATCTTGAGCTTCAACAACGACAGACCCATCTATCGCGACAGACACCATCTATCGCGACAGACCCATCTATCGCGACAGACACCGTCTATCGCGATAGACAGATATTTTCGGCAAAAAATTAAGGGATATTTTTTTGGAAGTTTAGGCTCAAGAAAAATGCATTAAAACTCTTGAAAGGTTCTGTTTGTCTGTTTAACCCACTAAACCCTGAACGGTCATAACTTTTTCATACGAAATCCATTTTTTGAGCTCTAGGGCTTGTCGGAAAGCTCGTGGCATATACTACACGCCCTCAAGTGTTTTTTATAAGAATAATGCGTTCGTTTTCAAATATGATATTTTGAAGTTGACACACTGAGGGGTAGGTACACCAAGGGAGCTCTAGAGGAATTTTTTTTTAGCAATACAAAAGGGGGAACAAGGGTCATTAAAAAGTGTGTGAAATAAATTGTCTGTCAATTGAAGGATAAAATTGAAGCTAAACTTGGGGTTCTTACAGGACCATCGAGAGCTTTTGGAGAAAGCAAAGTAAGTGCCAGGGCGAACAAGCTTCAGAACGTGCTTCCTGGGTAGACAAGCATCGCCAGGAGGAGCGACTTGAGGTTGGAACATCTCTTAACCCCCTCAGTCCATTCTTAGCATAGGCTAAGTGCGAGTAGTTGTCCTGATTGACTAGGGGTACGATAGGAACACTCAAGTTTGAAGAGCCTTTAAGTTCTCAAGTGCAAGGATAGGCTAAATTGCAGCCAAGGGATAATTTAAAGGAAAAGAACTTAAACTAAGCGGGCGAGGAACATCAAATACGACACACTTAAGTGCTCCTCAAGAAAACACATACAAAGGAACTCAAAAGGAACAAGTGATTGGTACCAAGGAATCAGCAACGTACAAAGGGCATATGAACCTGAGATCGGGAAGACACCTAGGGAGAGACCGTCAAAGCGTTAGATCATCCGAGGCTAGCGTCAACCATACAACCAGATCTTGGGCCCAACAATTGAGTGATTACCCCTACGCTCTAGACTCAGAAACTAGTGACTCTGAGATGTCGTATAGCATGGAAAGACCTGTAGGTAGCTCAGGAATGGCATACCTAGAAAGACTTGAAGGTCCCTACAAGACTCAATTGGAATACATCCAGACCAACCGCCTAGGTGCACGCATCTATGAGGATGGTCTGCGAAGATCTGTTGTCCTAATTAAAAATCCGAATCAGCCCATTGGACTAGAACACCCTGTAGTCAAGTTTGAAAATGGTTCATACATAGATAAAGAAGGAACAATGTATGTGGTCACCAGCCAACCTGAAAGGACAGATGAGTTTGGCAACATAATCTCCGAACCTGAATTAGGTGACATAGAGCAAGGGAACTTAGGAAAGGAGCCGAAAACCCCTCGAGGCAAATCGGTCCTAACAAGAATAATCATTCCAGAGTTAGTTCCCCAGGATAATAGGAGCATAGAATTGCTCTGGAACCAAGAGACGGATGAGGCTTTTTGGAGGTACAAGCTTGAAAAGCCTAATGAAGTGGGAGCTCATGCCATCTATGAATTCAAAGATCCTGATAGCCCAGGCAAGGTGACCTACTTAGATGATGCTTCTGAGAGAATCTTTGTGGTCTCTGAGCATGGAAGACACGCATACACTTGGAAGGGAGAATTTGTTTTTCCCCAACTTCGATCCAATGTGTCTTATGGTCACCAAGGAGCTGGAACATCTCAAGCTCATGGGACTCAAAGAGAAAGGAGTAGAGAGAGACCTGAGGTAAGCTTTGCCAACTCTTGGGGAAGAGAAAGAACGAGAACGGAAACAAATAGAGTGGAACCTGAGGGACATAGAGCCCTAGGGAACCGAAGAAATGTCGATGATTTCCCTTTGCCAAGACCGAGAGAGCACACGAGGACCTTGAGACCGACCCAGCTAGTTAAGTCCATGAAAAACTACTTCGATGGCACTGGAGACCCCTACGATCATGTAGCTGAGTTTAGGCAAGTCTTGAGAGCTGAACAAGTTGAAGATCTGTTCACGCAGTACAATGCCTTTGGTCTAACCCTTAGGAACACCACCCTGACATGGTTTTAGCCACTAAGCGAGAGGCATTTTAGGAGCATAGATCAACTTCTAGAGGCATTCGTTATGGAATTCTCTAAAAGTGGCATAAGACATAACACATCCTCCCGAATATACAACTTCAAACAAACATCTCAAGAGACAGTGAGGCTCGCAAGCAGAAGATTTAGGCAATATCTAGAGAGATGCCCGGCCCCAGAGTTACCCACTCCAGCCAAGCAAGTGGCCTTATTTTTAGATGGATTGTTAAGCACCAAACTGAGATCATATGTGTACTTGAAGGACCCTAGATCCATAGAAGAATGTGTACGCATGTGCATAGACATTGAGGATAATCTAGGGGAGGAATTAGAGCTCTCAAAAATCTATAAAGATTCAGATAGTTCTAGTAGCCTCATTTCCTCACAATCCACATCAATTGAGGATCTAGCAGAAAAGGTAGCTCTGAAATTAGGTGTCTCTAGCAACCAGATTCCTAGATTTGCCCCCGGAAAACGATGTTATACCTGTGGAGGAGACCATCTGGCTAATGTGTATCCTATCATGGCCCAACCCCAAGTGAACCCTAACAGCCAATACTGCACCATAGAAAGGCGATACACCAATCACATTGCACAAGACTGCCCATACAACAAACAAGCTGTTAGACAAAATTATCCTCAGCCATATCCCCAACCAGGAAAGTACTCTAATCAGTACCCACAACAACAGTATGCTAGACCTCAGCAAACGTATCAACCACCCTACCCAGGGCAACAAAGACCGCAACCAGTCCTAGCGCAGCAACCCCCTGCCCCCACCAATGTGATTCTAGTAAAGTATGCAGCGGTAGAAGAAAATCTAAATAGAGCTTTAGTGCCAGTGACATCCTCGCTTTCAGAAAGTGATCCAATTGATCATAGTTTTGACTCCACCCATGTTGAGAGCCCCCAGGCCTACTACATGCAATCACCGGAGCATAGTGAGTCATATTATTATGAAGAACCGAATGAATCTAGTGGGGAGCCAGAATACGCAAACGTCATGTATGCCAACCCCAACTCGAGATCCCAACCTAGGCCGATGAGACCTCCATTTCCTAGAGGGCCATGCTATCGTTGTCAGGGAGATCATCTCATTCGTGATTGTCCTCTACCTGCACCGACACAAACCCAATCTGTGACAATTCAAGGCTTTTGTCCCGATTGTGGAAAGGAGCATTTGTTACGAGAGTATCCCAAGAACCCCGCCAATATACCAAAAATTGCTCCTATCAATGTCATCGGGCTAGTGGTGGACTCCACGGGAAGTGTGACTTCCACGGCTCCAGTACAAGTCATCACGAGAGCTCAGGCACTTAAGAAAAACCAAGACTTAGGCCAGGAGAAGACTGCGGAGGTTAGCGAGACTGAGAGTCAGAATAAGAAGAGGACAAGAGCTTGGAGAGATAGCCGTGAACGTATGAAAAGGCAATGGGCAAGAAAGATGAGCGAACTTGAGGAAATTCTACGAGAAACCAAAGCCAAAATCATAGAAATCACATCTCAAACGCACTCTCACACATCCCCACCACTACCATCCCCTTCACCCTTCATTCATCCACCCATCAATCCACCACACGTAACTCACACACCACCCCGAGTAGGATCAGTCTTAGCCGATCCCACTCCTAAAGATCTAGACATGATGCTTAAAGCATATCAGACCAGAATCCAAGAAGGGCCCAATGTAACAGATCATGAGAAATGTTACCCTAGAGCTGACCTAGAGCTTGAACGAACTAAGTTGTGTGCCAAGATGGTGGAATTGGCTCAAGCCATGTTTGAGACGAGTCGCCTTTTCACTTGCTCTAGCTCCACTAGAACACCATTGCATTTTGATGGTCTGTTAGATAGATTGGAGATGTTAATTGCAAAGTCTGGAAAAGGAGCCAACTCCCAGGCTAAGGAGAAGGCAAGTGGTAGAATAAGCATTCCTCCCTAGGAAGCCTATGTGCCTAACTCTACGGAGCCAGACACATCATCTTTCATGAATCGGTTCACACCCGAATTCCTACGAGAGATTCAAGAAGACAAATGGGCTAAAGAAAGTGAAGTCCCTCCTCCTATTGAACTTGTGGATGATGCACATGACCAATTCCCACAAGACATCCCATCCATTTATGAGGAGCAGGAGAGCACCCAATCTCAGGAAAGATTAGACTTTGAGTCTAACTCTCTACAAGAATTACCCCACTTCAGAGGCCCATGGAAAGCTAAGTCCACCTGTATGAGAGCACCCACGGTCATGGTAAGAAACCAAGGTTCAGTCATACCTAGGAACACGGAGGTAGTGAAAAACACTAAGGTGCAGTGCAATCTCACTTTAGAGGAACTACTCAAGGTTAGGCCAGAGCTATGGAAACATGTAGCCAAACAAGTACCAGAGATAGCAAAACCTCGTTCCCAGGTAGGATCCCAGAGAACAGTGCCAGAAATACCCTTGGACAAGATAGGATACATGAGTGAGGGTGAAGAGGGAAACACATATCTTCCTATCACCCATCAAGGATACACCACCAAGGCCATTCTAGACTCAGGTGCAGGAGTTGCAATTGCTACCACTTCACTATGGAAGCGTTGGGGCAAGCCAGCACTCAGGCCAACGAGAATGAAATTGCAGATGGCCGATGGTCATATTGAGAGGCCCTTAGGATTGCTAGAAGGAATAACTCTCACTACATGTGGTGTTGAGTTCGAACATACTTTTGCTATATGTGACTTTAGCAAAAACCAAGCCTACAAGATGATTTTGGGGAGACCATTTATGCGGCAGTTGCAAGTGGTACAGGATTGGGGAACCAATTCCTTGTATTTGCAACACTTAGGTGTTACAACCAAAGTCAATCTCAAGGATTACTCTCATAGAGATGTCCCTCCTATCCAATGGAACCCCATCCATAGAGCCAAAGATGATACGGAATCGGTGCATTCCATACGATCAGGATCCTCATGGATGCATGAAGACACTCACTTATGGATGTGTAAAGTGGCAGTGGAAGAGGAGAAAAGAGAAAAAGCCAGAGAGGTAGGTGCAAAGGAAACACATAGATCAGTTCAAGACCCAGCCTATGCACCTGTAGTATTTCCGGACAAAGAATTTGAACCTCACGGCTGGGCAGAAATTTTAGCAACTATGGATGTAGCCATCAATGAAGAGCAATGGACACCCCACTGTGATGAGGATGGCTATGACATTTCTGTCTTCTCCATAGAGCCAATCATGGGAGATGCAGTTTTAGAAGAATGCGAACCTAGCCCTGATGCATTTGAAGATGCAAGTGACTCCGATCTTGAGTCAATCATCATGGATCCACCCTTTGCATCAGACGAAGAATATTTCTATGAAGTAGAAGTTTACCCTCAGAAACATGAAGAGCTCACTAATGATGTGAGATTAACCACACGAGTGACCACTAAGAGTGAAGGAATGAAAAGGAAGAAGAGAGAAGCCACACCAGAGGAGGAAGAATCCCTATTTGAGGTCCCTGAAAATATCAAGAAGTATGCAATAGAAGATAGAAGAGTCATGGGAAGAATGCCAAAACGCGATGCCCAAGCAGGAGAGGCCTATGATAACAAAGAAACCACCAAGAAGGTAGTGGTAGCCATAGAAGAAGGAGAAGAGAGGTGCACTTACATAGGACATGACCTCACTGAGGAAGAGGAGCATGAGCTGATAGCTTTGCTAAGAGAGTACAGAGATGTATTCGCTTGGAGCTACATTGATTTGAAAGGTGTAGACCCTGACATATGCGCCCATATGATTCCCATGACCACAGAGGCCAGACCGTCTAAACAAAAGCCATACACATACAATGACAACTATGCTGCCAAGATCAAAGAAGAGATAGACCGCTTGGTTGAAGCTGGACTTATCTATGAAATTGAGCACACTGAATGGGTGTCCCCATTGTAGTGGTGCCCAAAAAGAATGGTAAATTACCTGTATGCATTAACTTGAAGAAGGTTAACGCAGCAACTATGAGGGATAGTTATCCGCTTCCTATCACACTGAGCATTTATTAGAAAGGGTAGCCGGCAAGGAAGTGTACAACTTCCTAGATGGGTTCTCTAGCTACAATCAAGTAGCCATTGCACCAGAAGATCAGCATAAGACGGCTTTTGCCACAGAGTGGGGCATATTCGCTTTTAGGGTAATGCCATTCGGGCTTACCAATGCTCCCACAACCTTCCAGAGATTGATGTGCCATGTGTTTAAAGAGTTCCTGAGAAAGAATTTGGAAGTCTATGTTGATGATCTCTGTGCTCATTCCAACATTAGACAAACACATATACCTGAACTCAGGAAAATCTTTGACAAATGTAGAGAATATCAAGTCTGCCTAAACCCAGAAAAGTGCGTTTTCATGGTCAGGCAAGGCAAGATTTTAGGACACATAGTGTCAAAGAACAGCATCTCCACTGACGAAGAGAAGGTGAGGGCTATTGCAGAACTACCTAGGCCAAAGAATGTCAAGGAAGTGCAAGCTTTCATGGGGCATTGTGGTTATTACCGACGTTTCATTCACATGTATGCCATCATTGCAAAGCCTTTGTACGGACTTCTGACAAACTTTGAGTGGACTGAGGAATGTGAGAACTCTTTCAATGAGCTCAAACGGCGATTATGCTCAGCACCAATCTTGACTACACCAGATTGGAATAAGCCCTTCCATGTGCATGTGGATGCATCCAATTATGCCATTGGATGTGTGCTTGCACAACCTACTGGTGAAGGTAATATGGATCTTCCAATTGCCTATGCTAGTAGACAACTGAATGCAGTTGAACGGAATTATACCATGACTGAGAGAGAAGGACTAGGCATGGTATATGCAGTTAAAAAGTTTAGACATTACTTGCTTGCAAATAAGTTTAAATTTTTTACTGATCATCAAGCTCTACTTTACTTGGTGAACAAGCCATGCAACACAGGTAGATTGGTGAGATGGTTCCTCTTACTAATGGAATATGACTTTGAGGTAGTGGTGAGAAAAGGCAAGACTCATTTGAGAGTAGATCATCTCTCTAGGCTCACATCGGGAGAAGCCCCACAAGGAGTATCAAATGACCTTCCTGACGCTTACTTGTTTAATTTGGAAGTTGTACCTCAGTGGGCTAAGCCATTAGTGCCAGTATTGACATACGTGCCTAATCACCCAGTCATAAACACTCAAGATAGAGAGGTAGTAAAAGCCCAGAAGTACCATATCATGGTAGGTTGTATGTACAAACAGACAGATCAAGGGATATTGGCTTGTTGTGTGGAAGAGGATGAGTATGCTAAATGGTTGCAGTTGGCACACGTAGGTGCATTAGAGCAACATTACTCAAAACAACGAACCCTACAGACACTAAGGAGACTCGGAGTGCATTGGCCTACTATGGAAGCTGATGTACATAAGATGTGTAAAGAATGCCCAATCTGTTGCACTAAACCACCTGTGGAACATGCCACTCTTTATCAAGTGTCCATAGTGCCAGATTGGAGTGAACCATTAGTAGCCTTCTTGAGGACGAAAACATTCCCTCCAGATATGACCCTGACAAGACAAAGAAGTCTAGAACAAGAAGCCCTAGATTACTCAATCATTGGTGATAATCTATACAAGCGTGGTAAAGATGGTTACCTGAGACTATGTGTCCATGAGAGTGAATATCTCAAGATCTTGGAAACTACTCACCAAGGTGTAGCAGGAGGACACTTTGGACCAGATCGGGTGATCAAGGCAATACTATTTGCGGGCTTCTGGTGGCCGACCCTTCACATGGATGCACATACCTATGTGAAACGGTGTGATGTTTGTCAGAGAACTCAGTATCCTATACGTAAGGATGAGATGCCACTGAAACCTATGATGGGTGGACGTGCATAAGTGGGGAATAGACTTTGTTGGTCCTATTAATTCCCCAGCTAAGGGTTCACATGCTGAGTATATCATTGTGGCCACGGATTATCTAACCAAGTGGGTAGAAGTGAAAGCCACATCGAAGAATGATGCCCAAACGACCGCTAAATTTTTATTTGAGAATGTGTTCACTCGATACGGGCTACCCATAGAGCTAGTAAGTGATAGAGGGACTCACTTCTTGAATGAAGTCATTGAAAATCTTCTTCAAGAGTTCTTGGTGATACACAAGAAGTCTGCCCCCTATCACCCACAAGCTAATGGACAAGCCAAAAGCACAAATAAGATTCTATGCAATGTGCTAACCAAATTAGTGAATAACAAACGCTCGGATTGGGAAAAACAGCTACACCATGCTGTTTGGGCATACGGAGTTGCCTATAAAACGGTACTCCAAGCCACGCCCTTTCAAATGGTTTTCGGCCAGAATGCAGTGCTACCATTGGAATTTTTTATACCAACCTTGAAAGTAGCACAAGAGCATGGTTGGACAGGCCATGAGTTGTCCTCTAGAATCTTCGATCTTGAACGATTAGGTGAAACACGATTGAGGGCTGCAGCAGGAATTTATGCAGCCAAGAAGAGGCAAAAGGCATATTTTGATGCACACGTCAAGGATAAGGGCTTGAAAGCAGGAGACCTAGTCCTAGTCTACACCTTGAAGCAACATGCACGGAAGTTAGAGAAGAGAGGTTATGGGCCAATGATTATCAATAGAATCTCCACAAGTGGAGCAGTTCAACTAGCCACTCTAGAGGGTGATATTCTACCAAGTTACATAAGTGGATGCAGAGTCAAATTTATATCAAGAACCCCTGACTGAAGAGATGCTAAATCGACTCAACACTGCTAAGAAACGTAAAGAAGAAGAGAAACGAATTAGAGAAGAAGCACAGGCAGAAGCTTTAGAACGCATCCGACGAATGAAATTGAGGAGACAAGGCAGAAACCCGCCTATGCCTGACACTCAAGAATCTCTAGGCTATCCCATGGCCATGTGCGAGGCTTCAAGTGGACATTCCCATAGAATAATTGACCGACGGCCTTTTGTAACCCTAGAAGGAGAGAGTGTAAGGACAGTGAGAGCTTTAATTGACTCAGGGGCAGCCACTAGTGCAGTTCGACTGTCTTACTACCAAGAGCTGCAATTACAAATCAATCCTATAGAGGCATATCTCATAGGATTGGGAGGTGTGGAAACCCCTTGCATTGGTGAGGTGGAACTTCCCCTCTACATTCAAGAGGTGCTAATGGAAGTCAAAGTGCTAGTGTGTGAAGACGAGGATCTTACCGAACCTCTTGTCCTGGGCCAAGACTGGATCTATGATCATGCAATCAGCCTCAACCTAAGAAGTGGACTTCTTCAGGCATGGGTAGGCCAGAACCACATCACGATTGAATTAGAAAATCAAGCACATAGGCCGCTAGAAGAGGCACCGAATCCTGGTCCTTCCAGGAGTCCACTTGAAATGAACTATGCTACTCTTGACCAAAGTTCTATGGTGCAAAGGATTGCCACTCATGACGAAGGTACAGAAGTCAACAAGGAGTTCCCTTCTTTTCCAAAGAGAATTCGAGGAAAGCAAGCTGGAAAATACAAGATACAGAGGAGCCCGAGGACCACGAAGAATGAACACCAACCAGTACAATACAGAATACCCCAGGGCATGAACCAGATCTGGATACGCAAAGGTGAACAACCCTCGGCTTTGGAGACAGGATTCCAAAGAGGCATCAAGCAAGCTACAGTGTCGAGGACTACAGCGAAGGAGTACCCTAGGCATCAAGCTAGACAAACCATTTCTATTTGGGTTCCAAAGCAGTCAATGAAGGCTATCCCAAAGGCTAGACAAATATGGGTGCCCAAGACCTGCTTACTAGCTCAAATAACTTCACCTACAAGCACTGGATCAAACCAACACTCACGAGTCCTATTGGCTCCCATCCAAAGGCAAACATCTACACTCCACACCACCACATTCTCGGTCACGCCTCGGAATGTTTGGAAATGGGTACCCAAAAGGCCCCAAACCCAACACACTCCAGTCTGCAAACCTTCACACATCATCGCCAATAAAAGCAACTATTCCAACATCAAAGTTTGGAGAACTAAACCCCATGTCAAACCCCCTGACCCACCTCTGTAAATCCTTTCCCTCTGATGTAGGTGCATTCTGAGAACATTGCACAACCAAAGTATGCATCTAGAGTGAACCCTAACCTACTAACCCACTTGTACACACATCACAGACACTTCACCCATTAACCTCTAACCACTCGGAATGTCATGTTGGTATTGTGGAGGGAACACCATAACATCCTGTTTCCAATGCAATGCTAATGTGCCTCTCTCTTCTTCTAGCAGATAAGCATCAGCAACTACAAGCACTCTCATGGCAAAAGCAACAGGTCCAAGCTCCCAGGCAGGAATAAGTACTGCAGGAATTGATGTGGATAGTCTACCTGTTGATGTGCCACCAACTGAACGACCTATGGAGCTACAACATCTTCAGCTTATCTCGGTACCGGATCCACCCACAGGGATCACAGAGAGAGTCCATGTCAATTCTCATTGGTTCAATGGCATGCCAGGTCCATAAGGAGAGGCCAAGTATATATGGGAGTCTAAGTGCGAGTATGACAGATCTTGGGTCAGATTCCAATTCTTCTCCAAGGAGTTTGAGACTCTACAAAACACACAGGATCTTCAGACCATATGGCAACGTGTAGGGCTAGCTGAGTACTTCGAGGCACCATTACCCAAACTAGACCTCCTCCGATGCTACTATCTGGTCTCAACATTACAAGCTAATGCAGAAAAGGACAAACCAAGATCGTTTGTTCTTCCTTCCTTGCTGGGCAACAACGAGTTAAAGAGGTTTGAACTTACCTTGGAGTTGGTGAGCTCTGCTTTGAATATGCACGGCACACATGTACCTTCTGAGAAGGATGCTCTCGTTCCTACTAACATGAAGGATAGGAAACTACTGAAGCTTAAAGACATGGCAGCACTCACACCAAACGTGTCCATCCCTCTCCGTATGTGCATGCAACATTTTGCTTTCCCCGGTCAAGACCGCTTCACACAACCGCACAAAAGAATTTGGTTCGCTCTCTACTTAGCGGAGACAAGTGCGTTACCAATTAAGCTTCCTGTATGGATTATAGAGCAGTTGTATGAAGCAAATAAAAGTTCTTCTAGGAAATTAGTGGTGAACGGTTGCTGTGCTATCACACGCATTATCTACTGGTGCTTAGCATACGATGTACCCATTGAACGTGCCTTAACTTGGGCACAATTACAAATGTTTAAGAAGCTCAAGACGTCCACACATCAATCCAAGCGCATGAGGGGTTCGATCCCTTGTGTCCAGACATGTGAAGTTCTGACTACTCCTGAAGTATCACCACGAGGGGAGGCCACTGTACCTCCCTTTACCATTAGAATACCCAGGTCCAGATCTAAAACTACGACACAAGCTGCCCCTTCGGCTCCTCCTGCTCCATCTGAATTTGAATTTGCTACAACTGGAGATGCTGAAGGGATGGATCCCCATGACTTCGAAGCATTCTTACAAAGTACACAACTCTCTGATGTAGAGTTTTATTTAGATACAGAAGATCAAGGCACATCTTCACAAAGAAGAAGAAAATCCACAGAAGGTCGCCATGTACATTGGGGTGACGATCAGCAAGGTCAACAACAAGGACACCTAGAAGAAGAAGGAGCAGATGAAGAGGAGGCCACTGAGGCCCCAACTTATACAGCAGATCTCCGAAGGTTGTATCAAATCATGGAACGAGTGCGATCGCAACAACTGTTCACTAGACAGAGCAGTAGGGTACTCATGGCTCAGTTGTTGGAAGAAGCAGGAGTTGACTCAGAATATAGTGAAGGTCTCTTATTAATGGCAGAAACATATGGGGTAGTAGAAGCACTTCGGACCGCCATTAGGAGGTCTCCAGTTCAATATGATCCACGAAGATTCCAAACACGACCACGGTCAGGTCAAAACATCCAGATCCCCATTACAACGGCAGAAGGGCCGATTATTACATCCGAACCCATCGAGACAACCTCCCAAGCAGCAGAAACCGCTAGCCAAGAGCATACAATCATCCATGAAGAGTCAACTGAGCCACTACCACCCACACCCCCACCATCACCTCCTAGAACAGAAGCCGTGGAGATCACCTGGACCACTCAACCCACCGAACAAACCTTCATCTTCCGTACTCCCACCTCTAGTTCAACCCTATTCTCCACCTTTGAAAACCCAATCTATGAAGCAACCACCATCACTACACAATCCACCGAATCGCTCATAGAGCCTGCCCTAGGACAACCATCCCCCATACCCTCAGCCATAGGTGATCCTGACGCTAGATCTATATTCTTGGGTTTCCCTACTACCACGCCACCTTTCATGACCTCCCCGCCTTTTCGACCTCAACCCCCAACCCCCATCTCTCCACTTCTCCAATCCCTCCATGCCTTCCTTGCTAGAACTTTTCAACCCAGGTCTCAACCATTCCCTTTATTTTCAGCTCCCAACCCCACTTCTCATCTATTCACCACTTTCACACACACACCACCTACCATTCCAATGTATATGGTAGACCCCACACTCGCATCCACTCCTGAAAGTATGGACATTTCACCACCCATGGCACCTCCCCCACCCCCCACACTTCCACCTTCTCCCATTCCCCCCCCACCAATTTCACCGACACACACATCTCCATTAGACACATCATTCACTCTTCCCCTTCCCCAATCCCCTCCCCGTGCATCCTCCATTGTACAAACCACACCATCATCCATAGGAAATGCATTGGACACCATGCTCACATGTATATCACAGTTAAGGACAGAGTACAATGAGCTCCAGCAATAGAATGAACGCCTGCAAGAGCACTCGGAGCTACTACAACACCGCCTTGCTGCACTAGAAGAGGAAAATGCTCGCCTCCATACACAATTCCATACTCTACAAGAGGCTCATAGTGTATTGGAAGTACAGTTATAGAATACAGACCAAGAAGCAATACAAGTGGTAGAAGGCCATCTAAAACAACAACTAGAATGCAATTCAAGACTTCAACAAAATATGGCACTTCTTAGAGGACACCTTGCAGCTGCTCAGGAGGAGAATCAACACCTACAACAAGAGATCCAAGAGAACTTAGAAGCAGCCATCGAAAGCACACCAGGGGCACCCATCAGCCCATCAAAGTTCCAAGCAGTGACCCCCGACAATATCAAGATCATATTGGAAGACTATGCCTTGCTTCTTGAAGCACATGACCAGTTGTCAGAGGAACTGGGTCAACTGAAGCAGAAACACCAAAAAGAAACAACAGCTGCCTCTCAAACCACCTCCTCCGCGGCTTCACTTCTCACAGACTCACATGCCTTAAAAGATCTCCAGAAACAGGTCACCGAATTGCAAGCACGTCTACTACAATATGAGAGACCACCTTCCCCTCCAGAGGCTCCCACCGACGAAGAAATAGTACAAATTCTTGTGGAACAAACATTTGAAGAAGAATACGACCCACAACCCTTCCCAGGAGGTCAACAAACGGAAGAAGGTCAGGACACATTTGAAGCACCACGACCCCCATGGCTACGACAAGTGGAGGAAATCGGGAGTTCACATGAAGAGCGAACCGTCGTGCAAAATCAGGCTATGAGAGTCATAGAGGAGACTGTATTACAATTCAATTACTTCAAAAACCTGTCATCGAGACGCCTTATCCTCTCATCCAAACTCCAATACAGGCCTTACTATATCATTTTAGCAGATTATAACGCGGAAATACAGAGAGTCACAGGGAAGATACCTTCCTTCGCAACCCAATTTCAACCCGAGGACCTTCCTCCAGAGGTGCAAAAAGGCAAGATCCGTCAACCAGCATGGCGGCAGAAACTTCTTGAAACCTATCCTGAAATGCTCCGCACCTGGAACAATGCGCCATTACATCTCCTCTATAATCCATGCTATGGCCCTGTTCCACGACGCCGCTCATGGAAAGCATTCAACATAAAGGTCCAGAATAACGCACAATGCAAGGAATGGCTCAATTATCCATACATTGCGCCACCACAAGGACCACCGTCAGTAGCGTACATGATGGGAACAATTCGACATTGGATGCCACGATTGAAGCCCATGCCAGATGTGGCAGCTCAAATGATGCTTAAGATTTTAGATATGATGCAGGTAGTCCTGACAACCTTTAGAAATGCAGCCGCACCACAGGTACGTCTACCGGGGTTTACCAATGGAAATTATGATTTGGTGTATGACATGAGCACCACCCCCAATATTCGTGTGGCTTACGCCTGGCATGCACGCATCAAATACCTCCCTGCATGTTACAAACAGACATTCGAAGAAATGTTCAGATCAGGTTTCTGGGAGTATCACTCGGAGGTCTTCACACCAAAGCCAACACACCTGCTCCATCTCTTTGCTTGTGAACAAGCCATGTACTCCAAGTACTACACCACACCACAACCAGAGGTCCCCGGTGCAATAAATTGGGATGCATTGGAAGCGGATCTAGCAAGAGGCTTAAGGATAGGAGAACACGAACTTGCCACCAATGTCATCCAATACTATATCGACCACCCGATAGAACAGAGGTCTGTCAAGGGCGATAGACGCTAGGAAGGGGGGAGTGTTGGCATACAGGTCATATGAAGAGCATACAGGTACAATAGAGCAGTCATGCACAATACGACAACAAGTCCTAATCATTTTTTCCATGGATCATTCACAACTCAAGTGATTTTAATCACTACACAACCATTGTAAATTCCGTTTTTGGTAGAAGTGTTGGCATACAGGTCATATGAAGAGCATACAGGTACAATAGAGCAGTCATGCACAATACGGCAACAAGGCCTAATCATTTTTTCCATGGATCATTCACAACTCAAGTGATTTTAATCACTACACAACCATTGTAAATTCCGTTTTTGGTAGAATAGACTCCATTTTGTTCAAGCCGAGGAGTCCTCGAGCTTGAGGAGTATTAGAATTAGCTACATACCAATTTTCATAATTTTTAGATTTCGTTTGAGCCCTCAAATAGACTCTAGAACCTAATTTTTAACTAGGCCGGACACTAGGTCTGGACAAGGCCAAAGCTAGTGAGAAAACTATAAAAAGAGCTAGAGAGCTCATTTTTGGGGTTAGATTGTTTGTGAATTGAGCTTATGTAAGAGACTTTTTGACTAATGCAAAGAACTCCATTGTTCCTCTCCTTGTTCTTGCCTTGTGTGCGCGTGTGTGTGTATGTTTGTGCATGCTTGTGTGCTTCTCACTCACACACTTGTGCCTTCACTTGCTCATAGTCTTCACACTAGTCCTCAAGTCTCCACGGATTGACAATTATGAGGTGAATCTTCTCACGTTGGTACTCACCAGTGTGCTAGAGTGACAGATACCTTGGGCATATAGTCTCCCGGAACGGAATCAATATGGATCCTTGAAAATTAAGGGCTATCATGGAATGACCACATTCCAAGGACTTGGAAGAGCTACAGATCTTCCTAGGTTTATGAAGATTCTATCAAAGATTCATTAAGAATTATGTCAAAATTGTTGTCCCCATGACAAAAAAAACTTAAAGAGAAAGGGAAAGCCTTTCATTGGGGAGATGAACAGAAGCAAAGTATGGAGGAATTTAAAGTAGAAATTATTACTGCTCCATTTTTACATGTAGTAGATCCCAATAAACCCTTTGTGGTTGAGACTGATGCGAGTGATTTTGCTATAGGAGCGGTTTTAATTCAGGATTCTTGACCAATAGCTTTTGAAAGTAAAAAACTAGAAGTGGCTCAAGAGAATTACTCTGTCTATGAGAAGGAGTTGTACGCAATTGTCCATGCTTTGAAGAAGTGGCTTCATTATCTATATGGTGCCAAAGTCACGATAGTGTTTGATCAAGAGAGCGTTAAGAGGCTCTCCAATCAAATAGAACTCAAAGGTCATAAGGCCCGATGGGTAGAGACTCCTCAGAGTTTGATTATGAGCTTAGGTATAGGAAGGGAAAGTTCAATGTAGTGGATGATTCTCTTAGTTGCATGCTATGATCAATGGACTAAGTTTTACTCAGATCACTAGTGAGCCACATGAGTCCGTTAGAGGGAAATGTAGGATTGATCCTGCATATTTCGAGACTTGGGAAGCCGTAGAGAATGGGGATCGTGATACATGGGTTTCCAGTGAGGGTGCAATACCGACGGGTACTCCAAAAGGATTCAAGAGGAAGAATTACAGTATCCATGATGGATATTTGTTATATAAAGGTAAGGTGTGTGTCTCTAGAGATTTTGAGATGAGATGGCACATTCTGTATGAGTGTCATGACACCCTGGTGTGGGATACCCAGGAGTTAACAAAACTTATGATCTCCTTAAGAGGCAATTTTATTGGCATGGACTTCATAAGGATGTCCAAGATTATGTGCTTAAGTGCACTAAATGCGAGGTCAATAAAGCTAGAAGGTTGAGGATTGGAGGACTACTACACCCATTGGGCATTCCCAATGGGAAGTGGGATAGTATCTCCATGGATCCATATAGAGAGAGGGCTTACCAGATCCAATTTCCAGAGAATAGCCAAATCCATCTAGTATTTCATTTTAGCCGACTTAAGAAACGGTTGGGTGAATCTGAAAACCTCATTCTAGATAGTGAGGTAGTAGAGCCTATTTATGTTCAATCTATTCCACATGAGTCGGAGAGCATACTATGCACTCGACAAAAACAGATGATAACTGAAGATAGTGCTACATGGGAGTAGGTTAACACCCTTCAGAGATGGTTTCCCAGCTTTAGATTACCTTCCCAAGATTCTTCTTAAGGGGAGGGATAGGGGGAAACAACACGGAGATATGACCATGTATATTGATACATGGGGATATAGTGGTAGTGTCGTTTCTATTAATTCTCTCTTTCTGTCAGATCTTCCACTACCTTTTTTAAGGCAAAAAATGGAGTTAAGGGGAAGAAATGTAACTTGGGGTACTCTAGAGTAAGAGGTGTGAACCACCTCTTAGTTATTATCAAATGGGCACACACATGAGTGCCAAGTGACACCCATGTATGTAGCCAGGTATAGATACCCTTTTTGGGAAATTGAAGAGAGGGGATTAATCAAACACATGCATCTCATCGGCAAGAAAATTGGGAAGCTCTCCATGACTGACACAGAGCGTGAAAGCGATCATTGTCTTCTCCTTCTCGGGATGTGAATTTGGAATCTACAAAAACTAGGAGGTTCATTGCAGAGCTTTAAGACTATGGGTCGACCATCCTCAACTAAAACCACTCCCATAGCAAAATCACTCACATCAGTCTGAACCACAAAGGGCTTGTTGGGATTTGCTATGTGCAAAAGTGGATTTGTAGCAATTGCTATTTTCAATTTCTCCCCAACGAAATGCTTTTCCTTTCCCTTTAAGTTGTTCTGTCATCGGGATAAAAATTTTGACATAATTCTTAATGAATCTTTGATAGAATCGTGATAAACCTAGGAAGATGTGCAGCTCTTCCAAGTGCTTGGGATGTGACCATTCCATGATAGCCCATTTTTAGGATCCATCTAGATTTCGTTTTGGGAGAGTATATGACCAAGGTATCTAACCTTTGTTTTGAAAAATTCACACTTTGACTCTTTAGCTAAGAGTGATTTCTCCCTCAACACTTGGAATACTATTCTCAAGTGTTCCAAGTGTTCCTCTTGTGATCTACTATAGATCAAAATATCATCTACAAAGTCTACTACAAATTGTCCTAGATAAGGCCATAACACACTATTCATGAGCTTCATGAAAGTGACAAGAGCATTGGTGAGACCGAAAGACATTACCAAGAACTCATAGTGTGCCCATCTAGTCCTGAATGCAGTTTTAGGGACATCCTCTACCCTAATCCTAATATGATGATACCTTGATCTAAGGTCAAACTTGATAAAATATCTAGCTTGATGTAAGTGATCAAATAGGTCTTACAACCTAGGCATTGGAAACCTATTTTTGATAGTTACCTTGTTTAATGCTCGATAACTTATGTATAATCTCATAGAGCCATCCTTGTTCTTAACCATGAGCATTGGTGATGCCCAAGGTGAGCTACTAGGTCTAATGAAGCCTCTATTTAAATAATATTGTAGTTGCATCTTTACCTCCTGATGTTGAGAAACACTAAGCCTACAGTGGCCTACAAATAGGGTTAGTTTTAGTAACTACCTCAATAGCCTGGTCAATGTCCCCTCTCTTAGGTGGTAGCCCTCTAGATAAGTCACTAGGAAAAACATCTCTAAATTTAAACATAAGATCTTTCAAAGCTTTAACAACACACTCTTGCAAGAACGAATAGTAAAAATTCATGATCATATTTACATTTCTAGCATGAAAATATACATCATATGAAGTTTCTATACAATACTGAAAGTCTTGACTATACGACAAAAAGATCTCGTGTACATCCTGAAAATGACAAAGACTATACAACTCTAAAGATGAGATGAGAGGTGCACTAGTTACATCTCTCTCTCTCTACCTGTATACAAAATTTACTTCCATTTCTTTCAAACTCAAGGGTGTTGTGTTTGTAGTTGTGTTTAAGTGTGTCTCCCAAGCCCCATAGACAATCTCTTCCTAATACAAGGTCTATCCTATCCATATTCATGATTTGGAAGTCCATATGATTGGTGTAATCTTGTATCTTCACCTTCAAATTGGATATAATAGTATCCCACATCCTCTTGTCCTCCCCTTGGATCATAGATACTATGTATTTATGTGCACTGTGTTGTTGGGGAATCTTTAGCTTCTTGAGCAAAGCATAGTTTATGAAGTTATGAGTGGCAGAGTCATCTATCATGACTCACACCCTAGTCATGTGTACACTACCATGAAGTTTAACCATGTCGTGGTCCAAACAGAGGTGACCACAATGACTATGTGAAACAACATGTGTGCTTAATGTCCTCGTGCATCACTTCCACTCCCTTGTAGCTAGAGCTACCATGAATAGAAAATGTCTGCACTAGGTGGACTGCCTTTTTGCCCTTATCATGGGCCATACCAGTCTCTAGTCCTTTCTTGTTTTCTTCCCCCTCCCTAAATGGATAGTTTCACTCTGCATGGCTAGGAGACAAACACCTAAAACACATGTTTGCTCTATTGGCCCTCTCAAACTACTAAGTAGGTAATCTAGGCCCTTGTGATCTTTGTTTCTTGATAAAGATTTTGTTCTTCCCCATTGAAACTTCCTTTTTGATATTGGTCGTGCTAAGAGGTTTGAGGGGTTGATCCGTCTCCATAGGAATATATTGAGGATGATTATGGTCCTCATTGATTTTAATGTACTTGATTGCCTCCTCAAACATCTTAGGTATATTCCTTCTTAACTCTCTCTTGATGGCTTTGTCTAAGCCCCTAACAAACCCCTCTTATTTTTTGAAAATCATCTAAACCTTTAAGTTTTAATATGATCTCCCTATAGTGGGATATGAAGACTATCAAAGGCTGACCTCTTTGAGTGATCCTATCCCAGTCATCCCAGTTCCTGTTTTCCTCGTTCTCTAGAAGAAACTCTCTCAAGAAAAGAGTTTCAAACTGAGCCGAGTCCATAGGAATATAATTCACCTCCTTTAGACTTATCCACCACTTATAATAATACAATCCAAGCGAGAGACTCACCTCTATCATAAAATACTCAGGTGGGTGCCCTTTAGTTGATGCAAGTCATTCCATTTTCACAAAAATATGTAGACCGCATCCTTATTTCTCTCACAGTCATCCCCCATAAAAGTAGGTGGCTTAAGGTCTTTCAAGATGGGAGCTTCCCTAGAACTCTCTCCTTTATGCTTCCTAAGGAAAGGAACATCTTTCCTAGCCATCTCCATAGGAAGAGTAGGTATCTCTCTTTCCTTCCTAGCTAGGAAAGAGGTAACATGTGTCTCAAGTGAGATCATATGGGACTTAAGCTGTTCAATGAAAGAAGTAATGCTACCAATGTATCTCTCTAACCTAAGGGTCTATTTCTTGAACTCTGTGAATTTTTTGTGTAGAAAACGCATCATAGAGTTCCACATAAGGGTACTCCTCTTCTTGTGGCTCTTTTTGCTCTACATTTTGCTCAACTTTTTTGCTCATGTTCTACCTCTTCCATCCGATGGTTAGGATTATCTAGTTGGTTCTCTCTAACTAGAGAAGTGTTCTCTCAAGTTTTCTTACCCTTAGGATCCATGTTTCACTCCCCCAGTTTACTAACTAGAGTGTATAAAAGTGATGGAAGTAAACTTAATATGCAAGAAAGAGAGAAAAAGTAGTACTAGAGCACTTCCTTGATACAAACAATTCTTTTGAAGTGAATGTGAAGCAATATTTGAGGCATCAAGGTGCTGATCTACAATCCTCGTGAGACCCAAATGAAAATTCAAAATGTCTGGTTGGCCCGAGGGGGTCTTAACACCAAATATCAACAAAAACAATGCCAAAAGTGTGTGGCAATAGCTCAAAATATGCAAATTGAGCAAAATTAAAACACTTCTTGTCCTCGCTAGTCCTCGCCAATGAAAAATGAATGGTCCAACACCTATTCAATAAAACTATGAGGCTACTCCAAATGGAAAAAGATGATTCCAATGCTGAATGACCAAAAAGTAGGCCCATTAGTGGATTCCTAGTCTCTCCTAGAGCACTATAGAGGGATTTTGGTTGGGCAAAAAGTCTCCAAATCAAAGGCCCTTTGTTGTTGATCAAAGCTTAGGAATATGGATTCATAACATGACAAAGATTTCTTCAATCAAATGCCAGAGCACAAAAATATGGGTCTAAGAAAATGGGTATGTCAAGGATGGAAAGTGAAAAATCAATTTTTCACAAAGAAGGTACTTTGGGATCATGAAAGTAGACACTTGAAAAGTATTTCTCGTATTCTAATAGCCCTTATCCATATCCATGCTTGCATTTTCCTTTCCTAAATATCTTATCCAATTGTCTTACAAATGCCTCTCCAAAATCAAGTAGAAGCTTGAAATTTTAGAGCTTATTACCTCCCTCAAGATGTACTTCTCCAATTTAATTTTGCAAACCGCCACCAATGAGGCTCCCTTTATCCCACATTTGGGTGCACAACAACAATTTTAGAGTATATATGGAGGAGCCTGAAAGAGACCTTGGAATCCTTGAGAGGAGGTGAGGAGAGAAGCAAGGAGCTATGCTCCCTTCTATGGTCATTGATGTGTTCAAACCTCACGCGTATCTGAAATTGGACCCAAGTATTTCCCTTTGGTTCGATACCTGATTCGTAATTTGCTAACTTTTCCGGTCCATCCTTATGGCACTGTTCGTTGTGGTCCTTCAGCATCTGTAGCATCCGATCATGTGAACTCTGCTCCAATACCAAATATTGAGTTTGACTCTCCAATGATCCTACCTACCTTTTGCCAAAGCATTCAAATCCTAACAGCCATCTCTGCCATCTCAACGACGAGTTCCAAGAAAGACACATAGAGATCTCTGATATCACCACCCAGTCACATAAATCTTTCATTAATTCCCTCTCTCTCTCTCTTGGTACTAACCCAAGAGTACCCTCCATGTGGTTTCACACATGGGTGCCACATGGCACTCATGTGTGAGCCCATCTTATAAGAGCTAGGAGGTGATTCAAACCTCCTTCTCCAAGGGTATACCATGTTACATTTTTTTTTATATGAGTAATGAGTTAGATACCATTTTTGGTATTAAAAAATTACATACCATTCATGCAATGATGTGATTATGTTTTCATGATTATCTAACAAATTGTGCGAATTTCATAACACAACCATATGAGGGGCTAATTCTTCGATTCTCACTTTCTTTGAAGTTAAACTATCAACTAGCACGCTATATTTGTACATTCCATTTTTATGTGGAGATTCTATGATTTCCAAAGTTTGTGACTTAATCGTATTTTATTTGACATCATGTTATCAAAAGGTTCAAAGACAACTCGTGGATCAAGGGGTGGTGAAATGGATCTAGAAAACTTATGGTTTCTAAATAAAATTCGTCTTTGATATCCATAAGTTTAATCAATCTAATTGTTTCTCATGAGAAAATTAGATACATAATGTTTTGATTCAAAGGATTCTATGAAATTTCATTAGTGTTCCTACAAATAATCCCTTTGATATGGATGATGATGATTCAAAAGAGCTGAGTGTTGTTAGTGGTCTAAATGAGTTTGATGAATTTTTTTTTGAGTTGCAAGTATAGTAGATGAGTATGGATGATGAGATGAAGCTAGTTCTTTGACTATGCACACTACCATCTGCATGGATGATGAGATTAAGCTAATTCTCTGACTATGCACACTACCATCTACATGGCAAACACTTTGCAAAGTCATAGATAATATTGTACATGTTGAGAAACTTTTCAATAATGGTGATCTTACAAGTGAAATTTGTAGGTGCTCTATGCATAGATTGTTTATGAATTTGGTTATGAAAAGAGCTAAAAACATGGTAAGGCAAGAATAAGAGTAGAAGCCAATCTTGCAAGGGGAACATTGAATCTTTAAAGTTCCATAAGCAAGATCATTTAAAGAAAGATTTCCATGCTTTACTGAATGCTAAAGAAAAATGGAAGATTGATGGGAATATTAAATAGTTACCCACGCCTCCTTCTTCATCAAAAAAGAAAAAATCAATGATTACCATTTTGAATACTAATGTTGTTGAGAATGGAGATGTAATACTTTATTAATGGTCTCCATGTTCCTCAACTTTCACGACCTTTGATGACAATAGGTGAATTTGATGACACTGACCATATTAAAGGTTTTTTCTATGTTTTGTCCTTTCATATATGGAAAGAAAATATGATGATTGAAAAGAAAACAAAATTGAATCAATGTATCCCTTGTTCTTGTATCAATTGGAATACTTATTAGGCATTACTAAGCAACCTAGAATTTTGAAATGCCAAGATTAACTTAGTCATAATTGAAGCATTAGTGTTTCGAGTTAAGAAAAATGTCATCAATAGAATCTCGATGGCATGTCAGTGTACCACAAGTGTACTCACCCCCATTATATGAGTGTAAAGCGTTGATCTTAGTACTATTCAATATCTACTAAAGTACCGCTCGGGGCTGGATGCTTCAGAGTTCCCCAAGATGGGTGCCTCTACCTTACGAGGTCGGGTGTGTGTGCCTTTCCAATTCATTGTACTCTCAAAAATTAAAAAAATCTACTAAAACATGTCATTTTTTAAACGAAGGGAACATTTCATCCTCTCATGTGATAGGATATACACCACCTATGCACATTCCCAATTTGATTTCCATACTAATGATTCTCAAAAAATGTGAAATTAGAAAAGAGAATGGAAAATAAGTAGCTAGAATGAGATGGACATTCATTCCACTATATAACCTATGGCCCAAGTAGCCAGGCCATACAGCAATGTGGCCAGTTACTCGGAATGTGATGTTCATGCATTTCTTTGAGTCAAGAGACTGATTGTACTGAATTGTACTATGATTTTCAATGCTTTCACCTAAGACTAACTTAGACTATTTAATTATTGCTAAAGGATCTTTTTAAAGCTATGTTTCAAACATTCATGCATTATTTTTATCACAAACACTTCATCTTGAAGTGTTCATAATTCAAGTAAGAACGTACTTTCCATACTTCAATTCTTAATGAAGATCATGGAAGCTACTTCTTGATCTTCTTACTTAGTTTTGAAGTGTTCTTTTGGGTCTTGCTCTTCACCAACCTAAACTCGAGCTTCACCTTTGAAGTTTGGATCCTCTTGAGGATTGAATCTTACTTCATTATTCATTTTAGGACTAAAACTATACCTACCATCCCATGGTCTCATGTCCCATACCAACTTGGAAAGAGCAAGAAAGACTAAGCATAGTGAGGTGAAATATTGCTTTACTCTTGATTGCTTAGACATTTAGAACATTTTATTTGTGAAGGTTCATACAATAGATGCTTTGACCTAGGATCTGCCATAAGATATGAGACATTATTTTCTTTCAAACTCAACAGTATGTAGTAAATCAACCAGAGCGAACACTATAACTGACAGATTCATCCGTCACAACACTTTACAGCGATCTTCAAATAAAGGTTCACATTTACCGGAGGTACTAATTCTTCCTCGTATTCGGAGTCAACAGATAATAACACCGAACACCATGAATCTGGTAAAACAAACAGAACATACTTCAACAACGCTTCAAGTTACCTATTCAACTCACATAGTAATGTCGCCACTCGGATTGACTTATAGTACTTAACAATCTGAAGAACACATAACAACGCAACACGACGATAGTAATCAGACACACAATCCGTTACTCAAACACTCGTTACGGTGAACTATAGTATACGCAGACGAGGCAGAGCATACTCATCACCAACAATACTCAAGACTTCACAACAGTGTAAACAATACTCTCCCAAATATTCAGGCGATCAATTTGGCAATTCCAGAAAAAACGTCTCTCTGACCATTCTCTTTTCATTGCTTTATATAGATTTTATAGGATGCGCGTACCAACTTTTCGCGCGTAATTCAAGAAACTCCGTTACATCTGGCATCCGTTACATCTGTCCCACTCCGGCGGCCGACTAACACTGGCACGCATGGTGGACTCGAACCCGCAAGTCATTTTTGTTTACAAAACTATTGTTCGTCAATGATTCCTTCTAAATACATATTTTTGGCTAATCTAAATGTATGGGCTATTTTTTTTCTTAAGAGTTTCTAATAATTGTTTAAGGGTGTCTAGCTCTAATACTTGCGCATCTACTCTAACAGAGCTAAGGGCGATGGCTTCGGTGAGCAAAATTCTGGCCTGTGTTTGCAAAAAGGCCTCCTGTAAGTAGAAATCGTTGGATAGTGCTGCATCCCTTGAAATCTTCATTTCAGCTACTTGCTTCTGCATATCAGTGACTCGGTCTTTCTGGTTGCGCAATTGATTATCTAGTCTTTCGAACTGTTGGTTCTGGAACTGTATTGTTTTGTGATACGCATCTCTTTCTCTTCGAGCATTTGCTAAATCCTTCTGATATTTAGCTTCCCTGAGTAGTTGATGTTTAAGTATAAAATTGACTTCATCTAGAGATTCTTTCGTTCTCTGTAGTTGTTCTTCTGTTTGCTTAGCTTCTCTCTGTTGCTCTTGGTACTTCTGTATTGCTTCCTGCAGCTGGACTCTTGTTTCTTCGAGTAGGTTTCCTAGCGCGATTCTTGTATCTTCTGTATCTTTGATCGTTTGATTTAACTTTGTGATTTCTGCGTCGGCAGCAATCAGTAAATCTTCTTTTTCATGCACTGCTGCTAGAGCCTTATCTCGTTGGCTTGTGATTTCTTCCTATGCTTGGAGTGTGGCCTGTAATTGCTTGATCTGTTCATGGAGTGCGTGGTTTTCTGCTTTTGATGCCTGTAACTCTTCCTGGAGGGGGGTGATATCTGCCTCCATCACTTCCAATTTGCGTTGGAAGTCATCTCGTGCATTGTCTGTGATTTGCTTCAATTGTTGCGGCAGTTGTTGGGATAAGTTAATCAAGAGGCGACCCATAGATTCTAACTCAGAGAAGACTGGAATGGAGTGGGGTGGCAGAGGAGGGCGAGGTTGTGATGCGGTGAGGAGTTGTTGGGAATTCGGTGGGGAATAATTGAGGGAGAGGTTTCAGCGTTTTCGGTAGGGTGGCTGGGCTGGATGGGAATGCGGGGTGGTTCCAGTGGGGGAATGGGGTTAAGTGGTGGTGGTTTGGGAAGGGTAGAGTCAGTGGTTGTTACCTTTTCTATTTGTTCAGTTTCTGCATTGTTGGCCTCTGTGGATTCGACTGCCTTAAGAAGTTTGTCTAGTACTTCCCTAGCAGATTGTTGCTCGTCTACCTGTTGCTCTGATTCTTTTTCGGTCGAAAATGTTTCTGTTTCTGTTCGATCTTGTTGTTCTTGTTGTTCAGCTGACGATTCATTCTGCATTGAGGTGGCTGTATCATGGAATGTCTCCTCTTCGTTCTTCTCGTCTTCTTTATCGTTATCTTTATCTTTTCCGGCTGAGCCTTGTGCCTCACTTTTGGATGAGCTGATCCTGATACGTTTCCGGTGGAATAATTGGTTGAGCTCTTCTTCATCTTCTTCTTCCTCATCCTCTAGCAGCTGTATCGACTCCTCATGTCTCAGGACGGGCCCCCGTGGTGGTGGTTGTGCTGCGAGTATGGCCGGAAAGAGAAATGAAATAATGTGGGGTAATCTAGATCGAGGGTTAGTTCCTTTATTAACTTGTTTCACTATGGCTACACATTCCTTGTGGATACGGTGAAAGAAAAAGGAGGCGAAGTTGACGGGTTCTTGGGCAGCTAGGTCGATGGCGGAGTAGAAAGGGCGGGATATGCCGTAGGTGCGTTTCTGGAGGTTTAGGATAGCGACTAAGAACTGGAGTGCAGTTCTTTCGGGTTCAGGGCGGCAGAGGATGGCGTACTCGTTTGATGAATAGCGGGGGAAGAGTGCGGTCATTCGGGCTACGGGGATGCTTGGGCCATTCTCGCGGCCTTGTGGGGTGAGGCGGAAGGCTTCGGCAAAGGCTTGGAAGGTTACTACGGTTCGAGATGGTAGGGAGAGGAAGATCCATTTTCGCTCAGAGATGGGGGATTGAGTGATGGCAGATATGATCTGCACGAAAAAGGGATGGGCTTCCACTGAGTGCTAAGGCAGCTCAGCGAAGTTGGCCAACCCTCGGATGCGCAGGTATTCTCCTACCTCGGTAGGGATACCATCACAGAAAGCTGCATAGTTCGCCAATGCTTCCATGGCGCACACGAAAACAGAGCACAGCACACGGATACACAGAACACAGAAAACACAAGCACAATCACAAGAACACAATAGCGTTTTTTGGCGCAACCGAAGAGATTAAGTAGAGACATTACGGTGGGGGGGTAGGAAGTGATGGTTATCATTGTGCGGTGGTGGAATGATATTGCTTTCAATTTGGCGTGCATGCTCGAGTAATTAGTAAGGAGGGCGGCTTATGACAAAAACGTGGTTATTTAAAAAGAAAAGAAAGAACACAAGGAAAAGTAAAGTAAAAAAAATGCGGTCCACCACCGAATGTTTTAATGCGGGCTAGCAGCGTGTTGATACGGCTGCAACTTCGAACCGTTGATTGCTTTTGGAAGTGGATTTCCGGTCAACGTAGTCAATCGAAAAGTTGCTGGACCGATTTGCTCTAAGATCTTGTAAGGGCCGAACCACCGTAATTTGAATTTGCCTGTGGATCTATTTGACTTTGCATTATAGAAAAGCACAAGCTGACCCACCGAAAACACTGGAGTCTTCAGGTTTCGATCGTGCGTCCTTGCCTGTCTTAGTTGGACTTTGTGCATGGTTAAAAAACTGAGCCATCGGTGCTTGTCTAACTCTCTGAGTGTGTCCAACCGAAATGACAGTGAGTCTTCCGGTAGTAGTTTCTGAGCGATTGCCACTCGTAAACTTGGTATAACTATCTCCATTGGTGCTATTGCTTCTAAGCCATAAGTTAGTTTGAAGGGTGTCAATCCTAATGTTACCTTGTATGTAGTCCAGTATGCCCATAACACTGCAGGTAGAAGTTGATCCCATCCTTCCGGTGCTTCCATGATCAATTTCCGAAGCATATTCAGTAAAGATTTGTTTGTACTTTCGTCCAAACCATTAGCACGAGGATAATAAGGAGAACTAAATTTATGTGTGACCTGGAACGACTGTGTTAGTGCCTTCATTAAATTGTTTACAAAATGAGTGCCTTGATCTGAGACAATTTCCAGTGGTAAGCCAAAACGTGGAAAGACATCGGTTAACAGACACTTTGCTACCGTAACGACTGTAGCAGACCGTAAAGCCCAAGCTTCTGCCCATCTGGTGGCATAATTTGTACAGGTCAGTATGTAACGGTTGTTACTGAAGACTGCTGGAGGTGTAATCGGACCGATAAAATCTAGACCCCATTTCTGGAAAGGTTCCAATGGTAAGATGGGTTGTAGAGGAAAAAGATGACGTTGCAAAGGTTGTCCAGATCTTTGACAAGTATCACATTGTTTGACAAACTGTGATATATCTCTGTAAATCGTTGGCCACCAGAGACCACTCTGCAGAATTTTCCGGTGATTTAAGTCTGCAGCAAAATGGCCACCGGAAGGAATCGAATGAGCCAACGTGATAACTGAGTTAACCTCATGTGGTGGAATACAGCGAAGTAGGATTCTGGTATGATCTACATAATATAGTTCTCCAGCAATTAACCGAAATCGGCAGCTAAAGACTGCAATTTTCCTTCGTACTGCCCTAGAAGTTTGAGATGGAAGGTAACCATCAGTGAGAAAGGTCAAGATCTGATCATAATATGAAAATGGGATAGGTGGGTCTGCAGAATCTTCATTAATTGGTTCTGACACATAAATCGCGGGTGTCGTGTCATCTATGCCCATCGGAGCTTCACCGGAATCTAAGCGGGATAAGAAATCTGCTAAGGCATGTGAATTGCCTGGTCCGTGAATGACTTCGTAGTCGAATTCCTGCAAGAGTAGCACCCATCGTGCTAATCGACCACCTAGATGTTGTTGCCGAACTAGATAGACAAGTGCAGCATGATCTACATGAAATGTGAATTTACGGCCCAACAAGTAATGTCTGAATTTCTTGACCGAATATACTAGCCCTAGACATTCTCTTTCTGTTACAGTGTAATTCTTCTCAGTAGGAGCTAATCTTCGACTTGCATAATACACTGTTCTGAACCATTTATCAATTTGTTGCATCAACACACTTCCTATTGCTATATCTAAAGCATCAACAAATACATGAAATGGGTGATCCCAGTCCGACGGTTGTAAGATAGGAACTTGTGTTAATAAATGCTTTAACCGATCAAATGCTATCTGGCATTCCTGGGTCCATTCAAATTGTCGAGGAGTCTTGGTGATTAGCTTGTTTAGTGGTATAGCCAGATGAGCAAGCCACCGTAAGTGTCTCCCATGCCACCGTACTTGGCCCATAAAGCGCATGACTTCTTTTGGAGTAACGGGCACCGGAGCTTCTAGTACTGCCGAAATTTTATCTGGATCTACTTGGATACCTTGTGCAGATACAATATGGCCAAGTAACTTGCCACATGAAACCGCAAACACAGATTTGTTTGGGTTCAAGCAGAGTCTATACTCTCTGCATTTCTGAAAGCAGCACCGTAAATGGAACAGGTGTGCTATCATCTTACCAAAAATTGAAAAATCGTCGAGATATACTTGCATAAAGGAAGTGAGGTAAGGAGAAAATATCTCCTGCATACATCTTTGAAATGTGCTTGGTGCGTTTCTCAATCCAAACCACATTACCGTACAAGCAAAGACACCCCAGTTGGTAATAAATGCAGTTTTTGGTATATCTTCTTCGGCCATTCTCACTTGGTTGTAGCCACTGTATCCATCTAGGAATGAATACATCTCATGGCTTGCTACTCTATCAAGCATGGTATCCAAAAAGGGGATTGGAAAGGGATCCGGTACGGTTGCTGCGTTTAATTTCCGGTAATCTACACAGATTCGCAATTGCTTGTTTTTCTTTGGCACAATCACAATCGGAGAGATCCATTCAGTATGCTCTACTGGCACGATGAATCCGACTTTTAATAACCTATCAAGTTCTGCCTTTACCTGAGATGCATAATGGGGATTCATCCGGTAGCTGGTTTGCTTTATTGGCCTTGCTTCTGGCTTCAGCATGACCCTGTGCTGGTAGATGCGGGGGTCCAATCCTTTCATGTCTTTGTAGTCCCATGCAAAGACATCAGTGAATTCTCGGAGTAGTTGGATTAAACCTGCTTGAAATGTTTCCGGTAAGTTTTGCTTTATCTTCACAAGACGCGGATGATCTTCATCTCCTAAATTGTAAGTGATCAGCTGATCTTCAGGGACATAGAACTGTTGATGTTTCTCTGTGTCGTCTATTGGTTTAAAAAGTTGCTGCAGTTCATCGTCATGTGTCGAAACAGTGTCTTCCTTCTTAGCCTCTTCTGTGATAGGTATTATTGTACAGACTGAAGCGTTCCAATTATCTACAACGGACTGTAGATCAATAGTCCCTAAGGAAATTAAGTCAGCGTTACTCTTCAGAAACTCTTCTTCTTCATTGTCTGACAATCCATCTAGCATATGGACTAGTTCAGCAAAATACGGTCTAACGTGTAGCTCGCAAGGTTGTATAGCATCTAATTTTACCACATATCTACGATTGGCATCTTTAAACGTAAGCTCTTGTGCATACCAGTCCTGTATTACCTTCGCATGCTTCAGCCAAGGTCGGCCGAAAAGAAGGTTGTAATCCAAAGTGGATTCCGGTAGATCTAGTATAACAAAGGTCATTTTAAAGGTCGTACCTTGTAAAGTGATGGGTACATTCCGCACGAGTCCTACGGGATGGACTCTTGATTGATATTTCATTCTGACAAAAAATTGAACTGGTTCGATTTCGGTCCATCCTAACCTTTTGCATAATGCCGCAGTTGCAATGTTAACACCAGAGCCTCCATCAATTAATACCTGCGTAATCTTATGATTCTTATACCATACTGTAATCAAGGGAACTGAATGATCAACCGTAGAATCAGGTTCCGGTTGAACTGCTGCTGTCGCTGGAATACAAGAAGGCACCGGACTGAACTGTTGTTGGAACTGTTGTCGAATTCCAGGTACTAATGCCAGTAGTTGGCCTAGAGGCAGAGTGATGGATGCCTTAGATAGGATTTCCCAGGCCTGTTGAGATTGATTGACAGGCTCCACTGATGTTGAAGTTGATGCCTCTACTGATGCGAAGGTGTCTACAGTTGGTAATGTATTTGCTGCTGATGATGTCCCCGTTGCTGACTCTCGTTGTTGTGTTCCTTCCTTTGTTAACGATGGCTGGGTTACCGGAATAGGCTCTGTGAAGACTGGTGGTTCTGCTGTGGTCCATTGACTAGCCTTGTTGTACATTCTGTGTTGTTCACGTATCCCTGGTTCAAATATTTCTGCTGCCGGTTGCAGTTGTTTACCAGATCGGGTCTGGACTGCAGTAGCCTGTGTTTCCACCGGTGTGATTTGTACCATGTTGGCCATTGGATTTTGACGTTCCTTCTTCCTTTGATCATACTCAGCTGCATCCTTGCAAAATCTCCTAATATATCCATACTCACCACAAAAATGGCAGCGCGGTGGTGCTAAATTGGGATTTTCCGGTAGTGGTCCATTCTGCCAGCTGTTTGCATTATAGTTGTTATTCCTCTGTCCTCGATAATTTCGATATCCTTGCTGCTGGTTGTTTCTCATTTGTGGAGGCACATAATGGTTGGCTGGCTGTCCTTGTTCCTAGATAATTGCATTGACAGTCGCTATTCCCTGTACTCTAGCGTTGTATGTGCAGTTTTCGGTGGTGTGCCCGGCAGTGTTGCAGATAGCGCAGAATGTCTGATTAAGTGCACAATTAGCACTAGTATGTCCTGAATTTTTGCATGTGATGCAGTATACTTGTCTGGTCATATCTTCGGCAACATTTTTGTTTGTTTTTAACCACTCCAGATCTTCTATAAATTCGTGGACTTTGTTTTCCAGTTGCAGAGTCATTGCAATGACTGCATCGAGGGTCATGGCTCCGACACATCTTATGATCATGATCTGCTTAAGTTGTGGAGTCAAGCCATTGATGAACCACTGAGTGATAACGTCATCTGGTAAGTTAGCATGGGCCAGTGGTAGCTGCCTTAAGCGTGTTTTGAAGAGAGTAGCATACTCCTGTACGGTTTGATTTGCCTTCTGTCTGTTGTTCTGTAGATAGTCAAAAATTTCGGCTGGATTCTTTTTTAGCCTGCATCGCTGCAGAAAAGCATCTCGGACTGCATCGTAGGTGCCGAAGTGATTAATATCATATTATGTAAGCCATCTAGCTGCTTCATTGACCAGTGTGGCTTGAAAGACAATAGCCTTATAGGCCTGATCCGGTGGATGGTTGAGAACTGCGTAGCTTATCTCGAAAGTGCGTACGTGAGCATCCGGATCATCTCCTGGGAATCCACCAAACTTCGTGTACGTCACTCCTGTTGGAGTCGGCCTGGGTGGACATAACTATTGTTGTTGTTGTTGTTGTCCGTTCATTGTGAGTGTATTATACCTTCCTTCTGTATCTCGGGGCTGAATATCCGCACTATCGGAATCTGTATCGTCGGATGGCGCACTTTCCGGTGCGATGATCTTGCTTAATATGCTTCGAATCTCTGTTTCAAACTGCTTTCCTTCCTTCTTGATGTCTAGTGTATGGGAACTCGCTTCCAAGCGTGGTGGTTGGGCTGAAGATTCAGCAGAAAATGCTAAACCGTCACCGAAAAACTGTGATTCTCTTACCGAAATATCCCCGGAATGAACCGAAATTATTCTCGAATACGGTGTTTTTTTGCCTTCGCTGATTTCTTTGACTAGAGTGCTTCTAATCGTAGATAAATCTGAATCTTTTTCCAAGATTGTTAAACTAGTTTCCAACTGCATCTTGGTAGGTTTTGGAATTACTATATCTTCGACAGATTGTGCCGAAATAGTGCCGGAATGTACCAGAGGCGTAACACGTTCCACCGGAATATGACCGGAATCAGTTCTAACGTTCTTAACTTTCTTGACAACTGGGTCAGACCTAGTTGTACTCCTACCTCCCAAAGTTGGCTTTAGTACATTAAGTACTCCAGACTGATGGTTTTTGGGATACGTTTCACCGGATCGAGTAACCGGCATGTATCATCTTGTGTACTAATCGCGTAGTATTACTAACGAAATAGTTTGCAACAATCTGGTTCTGTTGCTACTTCCAATCGAACGATAATCTGGATGTTCGATTCTGACAGACTACTGGCAATCTTGATGCCACCTTCCCACAGACGGCGCCAAGTGTTAAACGTAAAAGTGTTAAATGTAAAATGTTTAATATATTAAAATATATATCTTAAACGTATCTCTTAGATTGTAACGTCTCTGACTAGCCAAAAGTCGTTACCAGACCAAAGTGGGTTCTTGGGAGTGGTAGGGGTCTTTTAGACAGAGGCCCTGTACTTATTTCCCAAATCTTCGTCTCAACAACAAAAGCACTAATACGCGTCTTAGCTCAGTTATTAGCATTAACTGGACAATACTTGATTTCTATGTTCCTGGGTACCGAACTTCTTCAGACTAACCTGCTATTGGAACAGAGCAGTAGTCCGACCTTCAAACTCAACAGTATGTAGTAAATCAACCAGAGCGAACACTGTAACTGACAGATTCATCCGTCACAACACTTTACAACGATCTTCAAATAAAGGTTCACATTTACTGGAGGTACTAATTCTTCCTCGTATTCGGAGTCAACAGATAATAACACCGAACACCATGAATCCGGTAAAACAAACAGAACATACTTCAACAACGCTTCAAGTTACCTGTTCAACTCACACAGTAATGTCGCCACTCAGATTGACTTATAGTACTTAACAATCTGAAGAACACATAACAACGCAACACGACGATAGTAATCAGACACACAATCCGTTACTCAAACACTCGTTACGGTGAACTATAGTATACGCTGACAAGGCAGAGCATACTCATCACCAACAGTACTCAAGACTTCACAACAGTGTAAACAATACTCTCACAAATATTCAGGCGATCAATCTGGCAATTCCAGAAAAAACGTCTCTCTGACCATTCTCTTTTCATTGCTTTATATAGATTTTACAGGATGCGCGTACCAACTTTTCACGCGTAATTCAAGAAACTCCGTTACATCTGGCATCCGTTACATCTGTCCCACTCGGGCGGCCGACTAACAACTCCCAAGGGGGATTTGTTGATATATTTAGGTAGCGATGTGTGTGAACACTCTAAGACTGTCGGGGCACTTTTTCCCCTCTTTAGGAGGTTTTTTTTCCAATCTTGTATATACACCTATAACCCTAATGGATCACTTATTTTTGTACATTCTAGTGGTAATACATTCAGAATTGTGTGTTGTGCTCCAAGCTTCTTCTTCTTCCTTATGTTGTTCACGTGCTTCCGTAGGCCTCAAACTCCAATAGATTTTTGAAGGCTCAACATAGATAATACCACATCATTTGATCTTACATTGCAATTTGTTGGCTCACCTCCAAGCGCATGTCGATGCTTTGGAGTTGCGTAATACTGCATTGCAACAAGAAGTTACAGCCCTCCAACAATCTTATGTAGAGATGGAAGCCAAATATACAGAGATGGGTAAGGCAACCAAAGAACAACTCAGAGATCAATTAGCCCACAATGCAAGACTACAGAGCGGCCATCGAAAACATGCCAGGGGCACCCATAGATTCTGCTAAATTCCAAGCTATCCCATCAAAAAACATTCAACAGGTATTGGAAGATTATGTGACCCTCTTGGAATCACACGACCAACTTGCAGACCATGTGAAGGAACTACAAAGACACCATGTACCCACACCGCATGCAACAAAATCGAGCAAAATGGTTAGCGTCGCTACTTCTACATCGCCAGAGTCCTCAACTGCTAACGAAGTACTTGAGCTACGACAACAAGTGGTAGAGTTACAGATTAAACTGTTACAATATGAACGATGCCTCTCTCCACCCCGATCAACCGTCACAAGAAGAAGCAGTAGCCATCCTGAGGAAGAGACCTTTGAAGATAACTATGAGCCTCAACCCCTTCTAGGAGGTAAAGTCACGGACGAGGGACAAGACACATACGAGGAACCCCCTTCTCCATGGATGAAGCAGGTAGAAGAGATGGGCCACACTCACGAAGAGCGCATAGCAACTCAGATGCTGGCCATGAAAACCATTGAGGAGACCATACTCCAATCCGAATATTTCAAGCACTTGGCTACTAGGCGCTTAATAACCAGTTCAGAGTTGTATAAGCCCTACTTTGTCCTATTGGAAGACTACAACGCTGAGATCAAAAGATTCACCAATAGGCATCCTTCTTTTGCAACACAGTTCCAACCAGAGGACATCTCGGAAGAAGCCAGAAAAGGTGCCATATTCCAACCAATCTGGTGGCAAAAGTTATTGGGGACCTAGCCAGAGATGCTCCGAACATGGGACCATTCCCCCATGCATTTAAAGTATAATCCATGCTATGGGCCAGTGTAAAGCTGACGATCATGGAAGGCCTTTGCCATAAAAGTTCAGAACAATGCAAATTGCAAACAATGGCTCAATTACCCATCCATTGCACCACCAACAGGCACACCAACCATAGCTTACATGATGGCTACTATCAGACATTGGATGCCATGCCTCCAACCCATGCCCGATGTTGCTGCTCAGATGATGTTGAAGATCTTGGAACTAATGCAAATAGTACTCAAAACTTTCTGCAATGTACGCAACATCCAGCCTCAGATTCGAGGCTTCATAAATGGTAATTATGACTTACTCTATGATATGAACACAACCCCCCAGTATTAGGGTTGCTTATGCATGGCATACGAGGATCAGATATCTCCCTGCTTGCTATAAGCAAACATTTGATGATATGTTTACCACTAGGTTTTGGGAATCTCACTCGGAAGTATTTGCGCCATGACCTACCCATCTCCTACAGTTATTTGCATGCGAACAAACTATGCACTCCGAGCTCTATACCACACCACAACCTGATATTCCGAGCACTGTCAATTGGGATGCTCTTCAAAGAGATCTAGTAAGAGGACTCAGAATCAAAGAACAGGAGCTAGCCACTGCATAGTACAACACTACATTGATCACCCAGTGGAACAAAGGTCTGTCAGAGACGACAGACGCTAGGGGGGCGAGAGTGTTGGCATCATATGAGAAGAAGCAAGTACGGGCATACATGTAGATCTAGCACTGAGGCAACCCATCAATTTCTTTTTCAATCCTTACATTATTTTAAACACTGATTCTCAATACTAAAAACCATTGTAAATACTGTTTCACCTTTTTGTAGCTCCATTTTGTGCACGCCGAGGAGTCCTCGAGCTTGAGGAGCTTTACTAGTATTTGCCTACCAAGTTTCATAATTTTCAGAGCTCGTTTGAGCCTCTAAAATAGCTTAGGGACCTAGTTTTTAACTAGGCCGAACACTAGGTCTGAACAGGACCAAAGCTAGTCAAAAACTATAAATAGAGCTAGAGAGCTCATTTTTGAGGCTAGCTTGTTGTAGTTTTGAACTTGTATGAGAACTTTGTTGTAATAGAAGTGATTCCATTGTCTTGCTCTCTTTGTTCTTACCATGTGTGCGCGTGTGTGTGTGTGTATGTGTGTGCATGTTTGTGTGCTTTTCACTCACACATTTGTGCCTTCACTTGCTCGAGGTCTTCATACCATCCTCATGTCTTCCCAGATTGACATTAAAGGAGGTGCTACTCATCACTAAGCTACAATCAGCTTCTATTGTAGAAAACCTATCCAACTTTGTAAACTTTGACTTATTTAATACTTTGTTCATTGGAATGTAATGCTCAGAGTATCTTAAAAACACACAAAAACAACTATGCACTCTCGCTCTCTCTCAAACTCTCTCCATGCAAATGAAGTGAAGGAAAGGGGAATTGGAATATGAAAGGAAGATGGATGTGGAGATGGAGATGGAAGATGGAGATGGAGATGGAGATGGAGATGGAGATGGAGATGGAGATGGAGATGGAGATGGAGATGGAGATGGAGATGGAGATGGAGATGGAGATGGAGATGGAGATGGAGATGGAGAAAATGGTGAAAAACAAGAAAATTACCTACTACTTACCATTCCAATGCATCCTCTCTACGTCTTACCATCACACGCTCATCCTCAAAGCTCGATCCCCGGCAACGGCGCCAAAATTTGGTGTCGCTCAGTGATGAGTAGCACCTCCTTTAATGTCAATCGGGGAGGACATGAGGATGGTATGAAGACCTCGAGCAAGTGAAGGCACAAATGTGTGAGTGAGAAGCACACAAACATGCACACACATACACACACGCGCACACACGGTAAGAACAAAGAGAGCAAGACAATTGAATCACTTCTATTACAACAAAGTTCTCATACAAGCTCAAAACTACAACAAGCTAGCCTCAAAAATGAGCTCTCTAGCTCTATTTATAGTTTTTTACTAGCTTTGGTCCTGTTCAGACCTAGTGTCCGGCCTAGTTAAAAATTAGGTCCCTAAGCTATTTTGGAGGCTCAAACGAGCTCTGAAAATTATGAAACTTGGTAGGCAAATACTAATAAAGCTCCTCAAGCTCGAGGACTCCTCGCCTTGCACAAAATGGAGCTACAAAAAGGTGAAATGGTATTTACGATGGTTTTTCGTGATGAGAATCACTTTTCAAAATAATGTAAGGATTGAAAAAAATTGATGGGTTGCCTCAGTGCTAGATCTGCATGTATGCCCGTACTTGCTTCTTCTCGTATCATGCCAACACTGATCCTATGTCTGTTTGGCCTTCATCATCTTTAAGCACTTGATCACTCTCATTAATCTTTTCTTGATCTAGAATTGGCTCTTCAAGTTCAAGCATGTCTATAAGCTCATCTACTAATAGTGGCACCGATTCCCTTGTGGTAGGCTGGAATCTTTTTGTGTCACCAATATGCTTTTTAATACTTCTTATTGCTCATGTGGGCACTCATTAAGACCTTTAATTTCCATTCTAATGAAGCTGACTTGGGCTTCATCTTTCTCTACAACTATGCGATGCTTGAACAAGAAGCCACGGTCACACAAGTAAATTTGGTGGAAATAATTTATCATGGGATGAAGATGAGCATGTGTTGATAAAAGAAGATAGAGGAAAACCAAATATCTGAATCCAACTAAACCATCACGTGTAGAATGCTTAAAAACCTCAAGATCCACTTCTCATTTGCTTGATTTGGATGCGTGTAGCTTTATAGTTGACATCAACTTTATGCATAAAGATGTATTTTTTGGGGTTAGCATTTTGCATCAAATGGTATATTCATATTTGGAAAATTCTTTTTGTATTGCAAGATATAAGAATCTGGGCATATTCGAGTCTCTAAATCAGGATTTTGACCCCGACAAAGAAATGCCATTTGGAATGTTTTAGTTATTAATCCTTTTTGGGAACATACTGTGGCATGGTAATTCGGATTATGAATAGACAAAAGAAGTATTTTAATTAAAGAACAATCACCTATAATAAATTTCACCAAAATGTGGGGAAATGACTACTTTTAAGATGAAGTTTGGGTGCATTTTCCAACTATCATTCCTAGAAAAAGGATTATCAAAGATACACAGTGGTTTTAATCATGGATGATGATGATTTCTTTTATCAGACAAGTGAAAGGTTGACATGAAGATCTCCAATAACATGGTGAAGAGTAGGGTCAAAGTGATGGGTGTAGAATCAAAGAAGGGGAATCAAGCCAAAAACAAGAGGATGACAACCAAAGGCAGGTTGAGGTAGAGAAGCATCAAGAGAAAAGAGGAGCATCAAGAGCATGAAGAATTTAGCAATAAGAGTAGTAATGATAATAGCAAAAACAACAATTGTAAGGTGAATATGAGCATCTAAATTGCTTTAGCCATTGAAGAAGGAATCAACATATCTCGTTGCAGTTTCAATTTATTGAATTGTCTATCTCTCACTAGATCTTCTTTAACAACTAATTTTGCATTTCCATCTATGATTTGGATCAATGAACTCCATGGGCATCATAACTTCTAACCCATACACAAAATGAAGAGGTATCATGTTTGTAAGTATCACGCCATTCAAAAAGCAGTTTTGCTCAGCATGTCTTGATAATAGTACTAAGGTTTTGGCTCCATTGCACAATATTAGTTTCATCTTGATGATATAATGCTTTTGTGTGAAAAGCAGTATTCATGATCTCCTAGGTGGGAACCTAAAGATGGATGTAGATTTTTATTGCATGTTCCTAATTTGATTGTTTATGGTGCAAACGAAACACCATATGAAGATAAAAGCAATATGGAAAGATGTGAAAATGTGGTTGAGCAAAATAAAAGGTGGATGCATGTATTTATTGAAAAGAAGAGACAGATTGAGCATGCAAAAAAAATATGTTGGGGATCAACATGTATCTTGATAGGATGATTTTTTTAACCATCAAGAAGAGATTATAAAGGATAACATTGTAGGCCATTGGCCAATTCAGTTTCCATTCACATGGGATTTTAGCACACAAAGATCAATGAATGTGGACCAAGCATGTAATGCAGACAAACTTCAAAAATTTATTCATCCACCAGAAAGGAATATTTATGTAGGTCCAAGGATGAAAAATAGGCTTAAGCATGATGGCATGAAAATTTGAAAGAAATAAATGTTGGAACACTTATTGCAATCCTTGTTGATGGTGATGAGTCTACAAAACCATTCTAGATTGCGAAAGTTTTAGAGGTCGTTGAAGATATTGATCAAAGCAAGATAAAGGCTTTGATAGTCCATTGGTATTATAATAAAAGTAGTTATGCATTCACAAGTAAGTATAACTTACAAATGGTATATGATACCAAATAAGTAGGCTCAAAAAGAAAAAAGAATATTTGGAGTACACAAATCTTAAAATCGATGACAAAGATATTCTTGTTTATGATTTTGCCTTAACAAAAATAGAGCACTTGAGGAAAGCAACCATCAATATGATAAAGAAAAAGCTTCTACATCTATGTGAGATAGCTAATCATAGGCAAACAAGAAGATCTATGCATGATCCTACAGAACTTGGTATGTACTTGGACGAGGATAGAGCTCTTGTTGATATAGAAGAAGACGAAGAGAGCTCACAACAGTCTTAGACTGAATCAAATGCATCCAATGAGGAGGGCGTAGACATAGATCAAGAAATTTGTGGCTTGATCTAAAAATCTATGATATTTTTTGTGCTTGCACAAATCGTCCAAAGCAGTTCACATAATGAATTTATGTTCTCTAGCATTTTTGATTCAGTATCTGAGATCCTCCATCAAATACACATTCAATATTTATCTTATGTGTGAAATTTTTAATCACTTTTATGGAGATATCAATGTCAAATAGATCAAAATTGGACACATTTGAGCTCTAAAATTCTCAAAAAATGTCACAAAATCACATGTTTTGAGTTGATTTTGAAATATATGTATACTGGTATAAAGGGTCTTCAAACATAAAATGTAATTTGAAACATATGATGTAACTTGCTTGATTTTGACAAGGGGTTTCCCTTTTATCAACATAGTTCTCGTTTGTTACCACCTGGTGTTTTTGTGTAAGTCTTGAAAAACAAGAACAAACAATATGCCATAAAAGCAATTGCATAATCCCACCTATGCAAGCCCTAAAATATAACTTGCATAATCCCCTATTTCTAATGCCCATCACTTTGTAAATAGTCACATTGAGAGCTTCATATCTTAGTGTATATGCAACCATTTCTTGCGTTTAAACACTCATTGGTAAGATTATTTTGGGTATGTTTTTTATTTAAATATCTCTCTCAAGGTTTGTATATTATGTGAGTTATCAGGTCTAGAGTGAAGTCAAATTTTAATATCATACTTGTGTGGATAGGTAGTCTATTTTGGCTAGTTTTGTTTCTGAACCAAAACTTATCCAAATTAAGTGATTCATAGTTTATTGGATAGGTCTCTTTATCTATTTTAAGCTATCAAAACCATAGGTAGATTTGAAGATTGAATTGAAAGTAGCAACCAATCTAGAATGCAAGCGTATATCAAAGTGTTGAACCTACACAAGCTCACTATATGCTTCTTGTTTTGCAAAGGGAAGATCATTCTCCATAGTTGGTATGAGAGTAGGATTGGTAAAAGAGCTTCATTAAAAATTTTGGAGTAGCAAAGAAAAAGAGGAGCTACAAATCAATGGGGAGCTTTATGAAGTCAAGATCAAGGGACTATATAACTAGTCAAGGTAACTCTCAAAGTTGAAAATTTTCAATGGTTCAGTTGGGTCAACAAGTAGAGAAGTTTGATGAGGATAACTACCCAATGTGGAAGTTTAGAATGAAAAAGTACTTAATGGGAAAAGTATTTTGGGGTATCATGAGTGAAGATGATGCTCAACCTCGAATCAATCAAGCTACAATCATTGAAGTCCAATGGAGGCAAGCAAAAGAATGGGAAGAAAGGAATATGGGAGTCATGTTTCACATTTTACAAGTCAATACCAATGCCATGCTAGGAGATATTGAACATCTAGAAATAGATAAGGATGCTTGGGAAGGTCTTGAAATGATGTGCTTGACAAATACAAGAGCTAGGAAATTGCAATTCAAGAATGAGTTGAACACAATAAAGAAAAGTTTGAGTCAATCCGTAACTTAGTATACTTCAAAGATTAAGGACTTATGTGATGCTTTATTTTTTATGAGCACAATATTTGGAGGTGAAGATATTGTGTCTTGTACTCTCAAGGGATTGAGAGAAGATGAAATATAGATGCCTTTTATAACTTCTATTAAGTTGAAAGATACATATCTTTTGAACAACTAATCCATCATCCTTTCATAGAAGAGTTGAACCTTGATGGCTTGGAAGGAAAGGATAACCACAAACAAATGTTGTATGTAGGTGGAGGTAAAGGAACTAACCCAAGAGGAGGCTCCAGAGGAAAAGGAATAGGTCACAACAACTTCAACTAGATCCAAAACTAGTTTTGAAGACAACAAGGATGGATCAAATGACAATACACGAGGAAGAGGCCAAGGTAGAATTAGAGGAAGAGGCCAAGGCTCCTACAATTCTCATAAAGGTATAACATGTTGTGAAGAAAGCAATGACACATTACTTGCAATGAGACATGAGTATAGACGTTCTTGTGAAGATGATAGGAAATGGTACATTGATTGGAATTGTAGAAGTTATATGTCTTTCCAAGGAATTTTGTTCACTAATCTATAGGTACCAAGTGGAAGAGAGACGTATCAAAAGAGGTGATGACACTCAATACCTAAGTGAACATATTGGAGATATAAGGCTTCAATATACAAGTGGAGCAAAGATACCATCTCATGTTCTTTGTGTTCCTAAAATTTAAAAGTACTTTATTTCCATAGGAAAAATGGTAGAGAAGGGGTATCATGTCATCTTCAATGAGAAAGGGTGCTTCATAAAGGATCCAAAAGAAGGTTTCAAGGTCATTTCCCAAGATGGAAAAGAAGGAAGGATGTTTACCTTAGACATCCAAGATCCACATGGGAAGATCATGTACATTCAATTTGGTAACAAGAATATTTCCAAGTTGGAATTATGGTACAAAAGGCACATTCCATAAGAGGTTAGTACAAAGATAGAACCAAGGTCTGAAAAATGCATTTTCATTGGCTACTCAATAGAGAAAAAAGGTATACGTGCTACAACCATACAATCAAGGAAGTAGGAGTCTCATGAGATGTGGTCTTGGATGAGCTAAGGCCATGGTATGAAGAAAAATGCAGGGTAAAGATTCTTGAAGAATATTGTCATGCCTATGCATGATTAGATTAAAGCAAAGTTCAGCAATCAAGCACAGAAATTTCAGGTCTAGAGGGATCTACATCAAACGAAAAATGCTCAACATTGAGGGGGGAGACTTGGAAGTCATTCTTTATCTTCAAATTCAGATTATACTAGCTCTAACATGAATAGGTTGAGGATGAAACTCTATAAAGGCAATGAAAGAAGATCTTCAAGGAGAAGATATTCAATTCACAAGCTGAGTTACGATAGTTTTACAAAAAATCATTTTGCATAAATGATACAAGTCATCAAAGACAAAGAGTCTGAGACATATTAGAAGCTTTCACATAAGGAATGGAAGCAAGCTAGGAATGAGAAGATCAAGGCTCTCAAGGATAATCACACATGGGATCTATTGCAAAGGAAGATGGTATGACAATGGTTCCAAACAAATGGGTGTTTAAAGTAACGAGGAATGTTGATGGTTCACTGGCTAGTCATAAAGTCAGATTGGCTACCAAAGGGTTTAAACAAACAAAAGGCATAGATTATGATGACATTTTCAGCTCAATTGCAAAGATGGAAATAATTAAATCTTTGATAGCCATTAATGCTTCAAGGAGGTGACCATTGTACCAAATTGACATAAAAAATGCTTTTCTTAATGGAAAACTACAAGAAGAGGTATACATGCCTGAGTTGGGTGGGTTTGAAGATGAAAACCATCCGCATTCTCTTTGAAAATTGAAGAATGCATTTTATGACTTGAATCAAGCGCCACGAGCATGGATTCAAAGATTCAAAGAGTATCTAAGTAAGAAGGATATAGATGAAGTAATGGAGTTTATTCTACATGAAGAAGGAAGAAAATACAAAGGTATACATCTAAGCATATGTTGATGATCTCATCATAACAAGGAATGATGTTATAGGGCTTGAAAAGATCAAAAGCTTGGTAAGGAGATTAAAATTTCACATCTTGGAGAAGTGAGATACTTTCTAGAAGTTGAAGTTGTCTATGAGAAGTCATCTACTTGATGCAAGGGAATCATTTGTTGGATATTCATTGTAGATTTGGAATAAGTGAATGCAAACCATTCACTCAGCCCATGATCACAAATACAAAGCTTTACTCGAACGATGGACAAAAATTGGAAGATGTAATAAGCATCACAAGAACATTAATCTATGCAAACATTAAAAGATGATCTATTTCATGTTGCTGGTGTACTTTCTTAGTTTATGCAAGCTCTGATACGTGAATCTTTCAATTGAGTCAAGAGAGTGTTGACATGCATAAAGCATACATTTATTCTTTGTTTTACAAGTTTGGTGAAGAATTGCACATCAAATGCTTTAGTGAGCCTAAATATAGAGGATTATCATTTTCCACATTTGAGACAATGTATTAGGAAGCTTTTGGCTTACCTTGAAGTGAAGCTTGGAGCCATTCCTATATACAAGTGATAACATGTCAAGTATTTACTTGACATGCAATCCCTTGTCTCATGCAATGAGTAAACACATATAGGTCCACTATCATTATGTAAGGAAGAAGGTACTAAGCAAAGATGTGGAAATAAATTCATTAGAACCAAAGAGGAGGTTATAGACATGTTTACAAAGTTCTTACATGCTTCTAAATTCATAGCTTTCAAGGATGTGATAAATTTGTAGGATATCGCTAAAGATAACTCCCAAATGAGCTTGAGGTGGAGTATTGAAGACAGATGTGCAAGCTCATTGTCACATGAGCTATACTTGGATGAATTTACCAAAGGGGAAGGTGAACATAAGTCTAAGGATGAAGGAATCTAGTCAAAAGCATGATGAATAAAAGATACAATATCTACCTTGTAGTGAGTGGCATGTAGTGGCCATTCAAATGAAGGTGGTGAGTTAAGAAGAAGGCATAAATTTATTTACATGCTCAATTTCCTATAAAACTGAAGTGGGAGTATGTTCTCAATACAAAGAGAGAGAGAGAGAGATGAAGAAGAAAAAATCCCCTTAATAGGTTGGATTTGTTTTTAGAAATTATTTTGTCATTTTGTCTCTTCATAGATTTTTGGGTGTTGACAATCACTTTGTAAAAAATCATATTGTGAGCTTGGTATGGTAGTGTATTTGTAACCATCTCTAGCATTTAAAAAATTCATTGGAAGTTTGACTTTTTTAATTTTAAATATCTCATTAAAAGCTTTCTATTCTATGAGTTATAAGTCTGAGAGTGAAGTCCATGTTTTCAACATACCTAGATGGATAGGTAGTCTATTCTTTCTAGTTGAATTTTCCAATAAAAATTGGCACGAATTAACTTATTCATAGCTTGTTGGAAATCTCTCATTGTGTAATTTATTTTTCCTACACCACAAGTAAATTTGACATTTGAATTCAGAGCAACATCCAATCAAGCGTGCAAGCTTCTTTCAAAGTTCTAAATCTACAAGGCCTCACTACACACTTCTTGTTGTGGATATGAGAAATAAGTTTCCACACTTATTAAGTGCTGGGAGTTTTTCCTCTGGTTTCTAAATTATATACAAAGGCTTTTACATAAATGTTACATGAGCACTCACTTTGGTTTTTTTTCTAACAAAATGTCATCATATATTCTTCCTATTCCTAAATTAAATGTTAGACATAATCAAAGCTCCAACCATGAGATTCCACTAATTACTCATGGTGCTCCAATTTCTAAGGAGCTTTTCATAAAAAGAATCCTTTAAGCAATGGACATGAAATGCATGTAGGTTTATGTGACCAAGAAGGTAACAAAGGTGACCAAATATGGTTTCAAACTTTGTGGGAGCATGGGAGAAATAGCTTCATATAGGGTTTCAGATAAGGTGAGTCAAATTTAAATCTCATGGATAAGGTTGTCAAAGCCTCACTTAATTGGTGATAAAATGTGGCTACATGTTAGTGGGCCAAACATGATTAAAAAGCTCATATATGCAAAAACATATGAGGCTCCCATGACATGATATGTTCAAGAAGGGAGGCTTGTGTTTTGAGGACCATGTAAAGGGCCATCACCTCCTATCTTGAATCATATATTGCGGGTATAGGACCACTAGAGTGTCCAAACCTCCAACCCATTGTGCTAGCATACCACTCTTCATCCTATCATTTATCTAGAATGCCATCTTAGCTCAATTATCGAAGTGCATGTTCGAGTTTGAGGTATGTGGAAGCATGCGAATAGCACAAGGAGGAAGAAGAAGCTTGGGGCACAACACACAATACTTAATGTATTACCAAGAGAATGTACAAAGATAAGTGACCCAATTATAGGCATATATAAAAGTTGAGGGAAAAAAACCTCCTAAAGAGGGAAAAACATGCTCGGATGGTCCTAGTGTGTTCACACATCACTACCAAAATATATCATCAAATCCCCCCCGGGAGTGATGTGGTGAACAAGGAGTTGGCACTCATGTATAAGGAAGTGACAAGCTATGTGGAATCCATCCACACAAGGTAGTAAGCCCAAAGCTTTGCACAAAGCTTCAAACTTCTCCCTAGGCACATCCTTTGTGAAAAGCACTATAATGTTCTCCTATGTGGGCACATATGCCAAACTAATCTCTCCAGTAGAGAACCTCTCCTTCACATAATGATAGTGCACCTCAATGTGCTTAGTGTGAGCATGGAACACAGGGTTCCTTGCAACTGCTAATGTGCTTTGACTATTAGTGAAGATGTGGTGGCAGAAGATTGACCAACACCTAAATCAGCCATAAAGCGTCTGAGCCACACACACTCAATAGTTGCCATGAAATATGCTCTCTAATCATTCTCACAACTAGAAGTGGCCATAGTAGGAAGCTTCTTGCTCAAAAAAGATACGCATGAGCTACCAAGCATGAATCAAAAACCATTCGTGGGGTCATAGCAACAAGCCCAGTCAAAGTTAGAAAAAGCATGTAAATATGGGGGTACTCATTCCCACTTGGGATAAAACAATCCAAGTAGCCAGGTACCACTCAAGTAGTGAAAGATGCACTTAATCACCTATCAATGCTTGACACCTAGGCAATGCATAAACTTACTCATTTGTGAGATAGCAAACTGAATATCTGGCCAAGTAATGCATAAGTAAATCAAGCATCCAACAGCCTGTTGATAGAGAATAACGTCACATGCATCTCCAACATCATGAAGACTCAACATTAACTTGTTTCCATAGGAGTGGAAATAGGTTTGAAGTCTTCAAGGCCAAAGTGTTGCAATGATGTATCAATATATTATGTTTGACACAGATCTATTCTACCATCAACTTGCATAAAGTGAATGCCCAAACAATGATGCAAATGCCCCAAATCTCACATCTCAAATGAAGCATGCAAATCAACCTTAAAATCAGAAATATGTTTCTTATTAGGACCATTGAGAAGCATGTCATCAACATAGACAACAATGATCAGAAGAACATCATTTGCATGCTTAACATATAAGGTGCTTTGACTTGGATTGTTCTCAAAACCATGTGCAATCAAGTAGGCATGTATCTTTTCATACCAAGCACATGATGATTGCTTCAAACCATATAATGCCTTTTTCAACTTGCACACTTTTTTTCATGCCCTTTCTACACAAGACCATGGGGCTGAAAAACATACCCTTCTTCATGCAAGTCACCATTCAAAAATATAGTTTTAATGTCGAGGTGATGTGCGTTCCAGCCACGATGAGTTAAAAGTGCACAAATGCTACAAACAGCTGTCATTCAACATGTAGGAGCAAAGGTCTCATCAAAATCAATGCCTCTTTCTCGATCATAACCCTTTGCAACAAGCCTAGCCTAATACTTTTCAACTATTCCATCAGGCTATGCTTAAGCTTGTATACCCACTTAGTGCCAACTGCCTTCTTGCCAGTAGGCAAGTCACCTAAGGCCAGGTACCCTTTTTCATGATAGCATCATATTTTGATTGCATAGCAGCCATCCAATTTTCAAAATTTTGTGCTTCATCAACTCAAACAGCCTCATTCTCCTCAAAAGGACTAAAGGTAGACAAAGTATAGCAATCTAATGCAAAAGAAGCACTATGAGAGCCTGAATGAGTACGATATGAAAAATCTGCATCTAATTTGCTATCTCGCAAAGTGTGTACTAGCCATTTAGGCATAGTTTTTTGCCTCCTCTATATCAGTTCTCTCATTAATAAGTGCATCATGTAAATCTGCATCAAAAATGGAATGATCTACATCATCATGTGAGACCTGTAAAGGATGAGAGATTACCTCATTTAGACCAGCACTAGACTGTCCACCTATAAAAGGAGGCAACAAAGTATCATACACATCTTTGGAGCTAACTAATGTCTCCTTAGTACATGAAAGTAATGGTTGAATAGCATCTTCCACAAAAACAACATCATGGCTAAGCAAAATGCATTTAGTATGTGGATGATATAGACGATAGCCTTTGCTTTCAGAAATGTACCCAAGAAAAATACATTTCACTGCTTTATCCAATTTCCTACATCGTTGTTCAAGCACTAATGCTTATGCCAGACAACCAAGAACACGTTGATGAGCAACTGATGGCTGGCAACCATGTCAATGTTAAGTACATATGTCGCACACATAATAACCTCAAGCCAAAAACTATGTGGTAAAACTTGACTCTTGACCATACACCTTGCCATCTCCATGAGTGACTTGCTCTTCCTTTCAGCAACCGCATTCTGTTGAGGTGTATACAACACTATACACTAATGTTTTATCCCATGTTCAACTAGAAATGCATTAAATTCAAATGACATATATTCCCCCCCTCCATCAGAGTGAAGGATGCCCAGTTTACATGTTGATAGATTTTCAGCCAAAATCAAAAACTATTTGAAGCACATAAACACTTTGGACTTTGCTTTCAGTGAATATATCCATGCATGCTTGTGAAAATCATCAATTCAATTCATAAAGTAAAGGTAGTTCTCAAAATAAGGTGTCTGCATAGGACCACATACATCACTATGAACAAGGTGCAATTTGTGAGCAGCTCAAACTGAACCATCTTTTGGGAAGGAGGAATGCTGCATTTTGCCCAAAATACATCCTTCATAGACATTTTTACCAAGTGCCTCAAGTTTGGACAAAGAGGACACCATTTTAGATTTTTGTAGGCGTAGCAAACTAGCAAAATTTAGATGGCCAAAGTGTGCATGCCAAATCTTTGCATCTAACGTAGCCGGAGAATCTTGAACTACACATGCCAAATCATTCAAAGATTTTGCATAATCTATGAGCTTATACATCCCATGATAAAAAAATTCTAGAAGCACTAATCGCATTGCCATTTGACAGATCATGACTGTACATTTGTCATCAACAAATTTCACAACCAAGCCAATCTTGGCTAATACTGAAATTGATAACAGATTTTTCTTGATCTTTGGCACAAATAAAGCATTTGACAATGTAAAAGAACTATCACCAAGAGTAGTTAGAATGATCTTATCAACCCTCGTGATAGGATAAGATGAATTTTGGTGCATGTGATAGTATTCCATGTAGGGGTAGGCTCAGAAGATGGGTCATAACTACAAAGAGTTGTAAACACCCACTCTTCCTTTTGTGCAAGATTTGTAGACTCTAATTTGGGCATAGAGGCTTCTGCAACAACCATTCCGAACTCTTTTTTCTTTGCCTTTTTGCATCCAGTTTTGGACAACTCTTTATGACATGATCATTTCCTTTACAGTATTTGTAAAATAATTTCTGCTTTTCTATTTTCTTCTCATCTCTATCATCCTTCTTTGGTTGTGCAGAATTAGCAGATTTTTGCTCACTAGTAGATGAGCTCCATTTACCTTTGCCCTTTTGACTAGCCAAGAAATCTTGATCTACAACATGCATAATGGACCTGTTCTGCCTAGACTAATCTTCCTCCAATGAAATAGAGACTAACTGCCCAAATGTTAAGGCATTTGGATTGCCTTTCATCATCAATCAACGAGTAGAAGCAAAATGTTGATATGAATCTAGAAGACTGTTTAGAAAAATTTGCACAAGTGAAATGTCAAGCAAGAGTTCATCAATAGAAATCAACTACTGGTTCAAATCTTTGATCTTTGTTAAAAAAATTGTCCATCGAATCTCCTTCATTCATGTGCCCACTCTCCAATTTTTTTGGAGGTAAGCAAAACGAGCCTCATTCCTTGCCTGGTATAAAGTGGTAAGTGTATCCCAAGCATCCTTTGCTATTTTGCACGAAAGAATGTGAGGAATACTGGCATGTTTGATAGAAACCATCTTCAATGCCATTTGCATCGGCTTTAGTAAGTGTATTTGCATGTGTAATAGGATGTTTTTCAACACCCTTCACAATATTCCACAGTCTTTTGCAACCAATACATGACACATCATATAATCCCATAATGGGTAATTGGTACCATCCAACTTGTCCTCAACAGCCAAGATATGGAATACATCATTGCTTTTAGCCATGGCCACTGACGAAAATACCCTGATGCAGAAAAATAATTTGAACCCCAAAAAGTTGAACAGAATTACCCTGTCAAATTTTGTTGAACCTATAGCAAACTTTGAGGAGCTTATACTAGGGAACCGAAACTTGTATATATCTTTGGCACAAAAAGACAAAATTACTTGCACAAGCACTACGATAGTGTGTTGGGAGGTTGAAACAAGCTCAGATCGCAATTTGGATACCACATAATGAACCTATTTTGAACTTCTAATAACCTTGAGTATGCTCATTGATTTTCATGTGATTCTAAGACTGTGACAAGAGGGGTGTCAATGATGCCCTAGATGAAGCAATGACCTGCTCTGATACCAATTGTTAGGGTTTGAGGTCTACAGAAGCATGCAAATAGCACAAGGAAGAATGAAAAAGCTTGGAGCGCAACACACAATATTTAATGTATTACCAAGAGAATGTACAAAGATAAGTGAGTTGTTAGGGTTGTAAGCATATATACAACTCAAGGGAAAAGACCTCCTAAAGAGGGAAAAAAGTGCCCCCATGTTCCAAGTGTGCTCACACATACCACTACCAAAATATATCAATAGTGCATGGGTCAAAAAGACCTATATTTCTTGGGAGCATTTGAGCTTCATTAAGCTACATTTTCTTGAGTTCAAATCATCTACTTCCCATATAGTTGAGTCCATCTCTTCCTCCCTCTATCCTTCAATGTCTCTTGCATTTTTTCCTCCCATACTATCTTTCAATCTTACATAGAACCTATGACTGATCTCTGTTGCTCACTCTTTTTTTACATTCATCTACTGGTTTCAAGATAAGAGAGAATTATTATTTAAATGTGTTAATTCCTTGAATGCAAAGGATCTTTCAACTTGGAAAAGAAAAACATAGATGTACTTTTTCCTTTGATAAAAATGTTATTACGACATCATTTCAACCTCAATTCAAGATATATATAGGGCATCATAGGATTCAAATTGGAGGGGAAATAAAAGTGTATAACCAAAAAAGAAAAAAAAATAAGGGAATAAGTGAGTTAAGTGGAACCAATTATTTGAAATCAAGTAATTTTTTTATTGAGCATTGAGAAGTGAGAGAAAGATGAGGAACTGATCGAATCTTGGAGATTGATGTGAGAGGGTGTATAAATTAGTTGATTTGTGAATGTATAAATTATCTAGCATGGCATATTATCAAGAATTTATTGGGTGCACTCGTAAATCAAGTTGCTCAAATGAAGTACTGTGATGGTGATGCACCACTCTGGATTCTCCTTTTTGAGAGCTCCATGAAAATACCCTCACAATGGAAATCCAAGCTCGAGACAGCATAGAAGGGGTGCAGAATATGCCAAAAACACAATGTACACAGAGAGCATGAACATAGATTTCTTGGATGCTACAAACATAATCAAATTTATAGTATGTGGCTGACTTGGCCACTATATTTCTTATAAAAGAACACATAAAAAAGTGTCCGAGAGCCATTTGGCATTTCACATGGACACTAATGATAAAAATCTCCCCCTAAAGGCCAATATGGCCAAAGTGACTATGGGAAAGAAATGAAGAATGATAAAATATAATAGAGCGTAAGTATAAAAACTATACCTCCCACCTCATGGGCATGTTACATAGTATACAAGTAACTATGTAAGGTTGTGAATCAAGTAGCCCCCATCAAGTGACAATAGTGTCAAAAGCTATCCTATGGTGGAGCTATAGTCAAAGCATCTGCAACATTATCTCAAGTATGAACCTTCTCAAGAAAAATGCACTCAGTGGCTAAGCAATCTCTAATGAAGTGATACCTCACCTCAATGTGCTTGGTCTTTGCATGATAGACTAGATTCTTAGCCAAAGCAATGGAACTCTGACTATCACTAAGCAAATGAGGTACATGCTAAGGTAGACCCATATCACAAGCAAGATGAGAAAGCCACAATGCTTCCTTACATGCATCACTTGCTACAAAATACTCTACTTTTGGTGTGGAAACAATTGTACATTCTTGAAGGTGAGATCTCTATAAGGAATCGAACTCACAACCCCTTGGTTAGGAATGTGATGTGCTAACCACTTGCCCCAAAAGCCATGGTTGAGGATTACTTCCTAATCCTCCCTCTTATGGTGTAGTTCAACCATCTCCGATACCCTTGAATTGATGTCCTCAACCTCGCACAGTTTCTTGAACCTTCTTCACAAGCTTGGTCTCTTGAACCCTTGCTCTCAACCTCGGTGTCTTGAACCTTCTTGTTTGCAACCTTGGTGTCTTGGGCCCTTGTTCTCAACCTTAGTCTTGAACCTTGTTTTCAACCATGTTTGGTATCTTGAACCCTCAATCAAATGCCACCCATGGTTTCCCAATGGCTTTATAATTTCTAGCTATCTCAATAGAGTTGCAAAGTTCATTCTGAGAGCTTTTCAATGGTATCTTACATGCCTCAATCCGACCTACGGATTGAGAGATACACCTCAATCTTTGTTAGGCTAACTTATGAAAGTGACATGCGCTAGTTTGTACCATTTCATATAGAGGATACCCAAGCACCTTTTTTAGAGGCCATTAGGTCAATCCACCTTTCCCAAGACTACTTCATAGGCTCTAATACCAATGTAAGGAATTGAACTCACAACCTCTTGGTTAGGAATGTGATGGGCTAATCACCTGCCCCAAAAGCCATGGTTGAGGATTACTTCCTAATCCTCCCTCTTAGGGTGTAGTTCAACCATCTCCTATATTTGACGAGTGAGGTTCAACCATCTCCGACCTATCACTTTATTACAATCTCCAAGAGATAGCACCTCCAAGAAAATGAAAAATCTACCGTGATGTATACTTTTGATTGTCTACACAACCAACATAATCAAAATCTCTGCAACCGGTATTGGATGCTTTTCCTCTAACTAAGCGTAGACACTTGTCCTTCATACTAGTAAGCTATCTCAAAATCATCTTGACTGCTTCCCAATGCTTCTTGCTAGGATTAGACATATCTCTACTCACAATTCCCACTACAAATGCAATGTCTGGTCTTGTAGGTACCATAACATACATGAGACTACCAACAACAAACTGATAAGGAATTTTGGTCATGAATTCACTTTAATCATCTTATTTGGGGAATCATCCTTTCTCAATTTCACGTATGTGGGTAAAGGTGTACTCAATGTCTTTCCACCCTACATATTGAACGTGTGAAGTACTTTGGATATGTACTCACTTTGAGACAAGTATAAACATCTTTTACTCCTATCACAAGTAATGTGCATGCCAAGAATATGTTTGGCATCCCCTTAATCCTTCATATCAAATGGCTCACTCAAATTCTTTTTTAGAAATGACAAGTCATAAGAGGACTTCCTAGCAATCAACATATCATCGACATAAAACTATCATCTTAGCATCTCTTTATGTAGAGACAATTACCCTCATTGCTTTGAGAATAGCTTTGGGACTTCATAAAAGCATCAGAACTTTTGCACCATTTTCTAGGGGATTATTTAAGTCCATATAAGCTCTTCTTCAACTTACAAACTAGACTTTCATTGCCAAGAACTACATAACCCTCTAGTTGTTCCATAAGGATTGAATTTGTAAGATCGCCATGTAAGAAAGTAGTTTTCACATCCGTTTGGACTAGCTCTAAGTCCTCCATTGCAATGAAACCAAGAAACATGCATAGGGTAGTCATCTTGACCACTCGAGAGAATATTTCCTCCAAATAAACACCATGTTTTTGCTTAAAACCGTTTGCTGTTAACAAGTCATGCTTTCTACTTTGGAGGAGCACTATATGATGTGAATTTCAGCTTATATAACCATTTTCATGGTAAAGCTTTCTTGACCTTTGTCAAAGGTACTAAATCCGAAGTACCATTCTTGTGAATAGAATCCAACTCACTCTTTAGGGCACGCTCCCACTTGACATGATCCTCTGCCTGCATAGCCTCTTTGTAGCAAGAAGGCTCACCAAAATTTGTTAGCATAACAAAATCAAAACCTAGAACATAACTATCAGTTGGATGTGAGGCACATGTAGAGTGTCTCAATGATTTTTGAACACGAGCATTTGTAGACTAATCTAATTGGACATTTCTCTTGAACATCCCTATGTGCAACATTTTTATGCATGCTGATTGGAGGACTAGTATCCTCAAACACCATTCTTTTCACTTCAACCTCCTTAACCAATTGTTTATGCATCTTAGACTCATTAAAAATGACATTACTAGTTCTGATCACTGAATGTGTTTCATGATACGATATCCGAATTGGCTATCTCGACCATACCCAAGAAAGATGCATTTGTTTGACTTATGGTCCAACATTTTTTTGAGATTCTTGGTTATATGAACATATGCTTCACACCCACAAGCTCGAAGATGATCATAATATGGTGCCTTCCCTGTCCATAACTCTTGTGTCACTTTTAGACCTTTGGAAGTACTAGATAAAAGGTTAATCACATGAAATTAAGTCAACACTAATTCTACCCAAAAGCCTTGTGAAAGGTTTGCATGATGCAACATAGAAACTACTCTTTCTTGAATAGGTATGCTCATCCTTTTAGCTACATCATTCTATACTAGGGTATAAGGAGCTATAAAATCTTACGAATTCCTCTAGACCAATAAAATGTTGACTTCATGTGAGGTACACTCACCCCCATTATCTGAATGTAAAGCCTTGAGCTTAGCTCCTTTTTCGGTCTCAATTGAAGCAAGCGGTTTTCTAAAAGTAGGGAATACCTCATCCTTCAATTTGATAGGATATACCTAAAATTTTCTAGTAGCATAATCTATGAAAGTGATAAGTAAAGAGAACCACCTAATGAACTTATGGTCATATGACCACACACATCTACCATTTGGCCTATCACATGGACACTAACAGTAACATCAAAGCACTCTCTCATTTATCAATCTACATAAATTTTCATTCCAACCACAAGTCCAAGAGGAATTGATTGCACTTCATGTGGGAGGGTGTATAAATTTGATTTTGTGGATGAAGTTAAAGTGTTTGAAGATTACAAAATGGATGAATGCATGAATGCATGAGGAAGATAGTAACAAAGGATGTATAAACAATTCAAAAAACAAAAAACCTTGAAAAGACCAAAATTCTAATTGTTCATTGATTTGCAAATCAGAGATGCTTTGGAAAATTTGTGTATCAAGGGCCTAATTTGTGTAGATTTATTCCATTCACAAGTGGAGGACACAATTTGTGGGCCCATTTCCATTTGTAAATTACCAAAAATGATCAATGGGTTTGGTTGATTTGTGAATTGTTGGCCCATTTGGTTGATATATGAATTGTTGGCCCATAATTAGGAACTATATGAAGCACATGACCACTTTGGAATTTGATTTGAATGGATACATCCATGCATGCTAGGAGAAATCATTTATGAAAGCCACGAAGTAAAGGTAACTCCCAAAGCAAGGTATCTACATGAGATCATGGACATCATTGTGAACAAGCTACAATTTTTGTTCAGCCCTTACTATTCCATCTTTGGAAAATGAAGAACACTACATTTTACTCAAAATACATCCCTCACAAACATTCTTAGAAGGTTCCTCAGGTTTGGGCAAAGAGGACACCATTTCATTTTTTTGTAGCCAAAAATAACTAGGAAAATTCAAATGATCAAAACATGCATGGAAAAGTTTTTCATATGAAATAGCATGAGAATCTTCAATTGTGTTTGAAAAATCATTCAAATTTTTTCCATATTTTATGAGCTTATTCAAGCCAGAACATAGTATTCTAGATGCAACGATTTTGTCACCATCATAGAGACCATTAAATGTACATCTATCATCAATGAATTTTACTACTAACACAATATTTGCTATCATTGACAATGACCACAAATTACTTTTGAGCATATTAAGCATATGATAAAGCGAATGAAATACTAGTCGTAGTAGTAAGACTCATTTCCAAAATCCCATAACAACATAAATGGAATTGTTAGCACATGTGACAAGCTGAAATGAAGTGAAAAAATTGTTTTGTGAGGTAACATGTTTTGGTTGCACCACTATCAAAATGCCAAACATCTAATTCCATTGCAAAAGCACACTAATGAGAAGATGGATCATAAATACATTGATTGGTAAATGCCTCTACAACAACAATTCTAGCCTCTTTCTTCTTTGCCTCTTTTATAGATTGTTTAGGAAAAATATTAATGACATGATCATTTACCTTATAGTACTTACAAACATTTTCTAGTTTTTGTTTTCTTTTCATATTTAGCTTCTCGCTTTGATTGTGCAACATAACTTGATTTTTTTCTAATTGATAGATGAGCTCGATTTACCTTTGCCCTTTTGACTAGCTAAGAAAACTTAATTTGCAGCACATATAATTGACATTTTTGTCTAGATAGATTTTTTTCAACAAAAAAAAGATGAACTCCTTAAAATTTAAGGCACTTGGATTTACTTTCATTATCAAACAAAGAGTAGAAGTGAACCATTAATAAGAATCTAGAAGAGCATTAAGTAGAGTCAGCAGAAGTGAACTATCTAGTAAGTTTTCATCTATATCAATCAACTTCTCTTTCAAAACCTTGATGTTTGTTAGAAAAGTTCTCATTGAATCTCCTTCGGTCCTATGATCACACTCCAACTACTTTCAAAGGTAAGCAACATGATCCTCATTTCTTGTTGAAGTGTGATCATAGGACCTCTTATGAGTTCCTTTAAATCCTCTTATGAGTTGATTAAAGAGGTTATTATGCGACCTTTAAATCCTCTTATGAGTTGCATTATGACTTAAAGTCGTGGAAATGAATGCCCAAGCTACCCCCTTTCTAGTTGTTCTCTACATATTTTGTAGAGATTACATTTTCTACTCTATCTTTATAGATGATCTTGGCAGACCCCCTAGTATTGTGATTGTCATTTCTCCTTCATTTGGAATCCATTTCTAGTGATTTTGTTTTGTTGTAAATCCTATAAGTTCTATGTTGAGTAACATAAGTCTTGAGTTCGGTGCCTACACAAGTTCAAAGAATTGTCCAGAACATTGTGTGTGTAGCTAGCTAATACTCTATGAAGATATCTAGTCTATTTTGATACAGATGGTTAAGGCATCATACATTGTCCAAATTGAGTGATTTTACTCTCATTTGAAAGATCTAGTCTGTTTTGATATAGTTGGTTGAGGCATCATACATTGTCCAAATTGAGTGATCTTAATCTCATTTGAAAGATCTTTAGGTTCAATTTCATTATGAAAAGTTTCATTTCCATTAGCTACATGTAATCATAGAAAATCAAAAAACACAAAGCCTATGAAAAAATATGGATCCTATGACGGTTCATTTACTTTCATTGTGCACATAGGAGTGTTCATCCTCCAATAGTGGTATCAAAGCTATAAGTGGACTATCAAAAAGAGAAAAGGAAATCCTAAAGTGACATGAAGACCTCATCAAATTTTGAATGAAAGAAGCAAAGAATGTGCATCAACAAGGGAAAGTAAACACATTGTCGAATCAAAGATGAGACTTCATCAAGAGGAATGAATAACTCTATTTTTTGAGGTAAAAGCCATGTTTTTTAACTTCACTCCATCAAGAGGGAGGTTCAAAAGAGCTATAAGGCATCATGCCTTATATCAATGCTGAAATTGAGAAGCTCTAAAAGGGAAAATACCAACCATGACAATTTAGAATAAGTAATTTTTGAATGGGGAAAGGTCTATGGGGACTTTTGAGTGGTGGAGAGACAAAACCATTTATAGATGAGTTAATACAAACAATGAACAAAGAAGAGTAGTAAAAGAGTGGGATGAAAGGGACAAAGGAGTTTTTTTTTAATTTTATCTTAGCATATTAACGACTCCATGATAGGACATATTCAGGATTTGGATACATCAAAAGAAGGTGTGAGAGTGCTTGGAGAGATCGTACTCCACCTCCAAAAAATCAAGGAAAATTCAGCTCAAGAATGGGATAAATAATCTTAGGAAAGGTCTTTTCAAGGTATTAATGATTACATATTAAAGGTTAAAGAGTTATAGATGCACTAGGGTCAATCGGTTGTGCCCTAGATGATGACAATCTCGTAGCCCACACCCTCAATGGACTTAGAAATGATGAAAAATGGAGGGCCTTCACAACTTTAGTGTATCTAAGGGACTCTCTTCTTGATTTTGATCAACTAATCACTCTCATGATGATAGAGTAGATGAACCTTGGTAGTCATCATGCCAAGGATGGCTAAGAGCAATTGTTGTATGTTGGGTAGAGGAAGAGGAAGACAAATCGAGGTGCTACAAGAGGACAAGGAAGATATCAAAGCAACCAAGGATGTCAATAAAAACAAGAAAATTTAGTTCAAAGAGGTGGAAGAGCAAAAAATAGAGGAAGAGGTGGAAGATTTGGTGGAATAGGACAACACACTTCAAATGGATAATTTGTATGTGGTAAGCCGGGTCATATTGCAAATGAATGCTATTATGGAGCTCAAAGACCAAGGAACTAAAGTAACAACAACAATTACAGAGGGTAAGGTAGCTATGCAAACACATCATCCAACCAATGGAATGATTATTTACTTGCCATGAGGTATGGTGAAGATACAAATCAAGTTAGTGAAGATGTATGGTATGTAGATAGCAAATGTTAGGAGGCCAAATGGTAGAAAAAGGGCTACCAAGTTAGGTTCAATGAAAGAGGATGTTTTGTCATGGATTCAAAGATAGGTTTCATGTTCATAGAAAAAGTAAAGAAGCAAGGGAGAATGTTCACAATGGACATAAATTAGCCACATCATTCAATGTATGTCACATATGGAGACAAGAGGATAGCACAATTGGACCTAGGGCATAAACGAGTAGGTCACATCAACCTACAAAGGCTCAAGGAAATGCAGAGGAGGAGCTTGCTAAGAGGCCTACAAAATTTTACATCTAAAATGTTGCATGCAATCTGTGTAGCTTGCCAACAAGGAAAACAATCAAGGTTTCCCTTCAAGAAGACTACCTATGTGAGTGAAAATGTTTTAGGCCTCATTTATATGGATATTTGGGGTCCAACAAGAGAAGCATCCCTTGCTAGAATTAGGTATATCTTAACCTTCATTGATGACTTTTCAATAAAAGTATGGTTGTATTGAATTAGGAACAAACTAGATGTGTTTCACTACTTCAATCAATTCAAGGCACACATGGAGAAGGACTCTGGCAAGTTTATCAAAACTCTGAGATCTAATGGAGAGGAAGAGTACTTCTCCCATGAGTTTTTTGAATTTTTGCAAGTCAATGGCATCAGAAGACAATTTACATGCAGGTACACCCCTCAACAAAATGGGGTAGCAGAGAGAAAGAAAGACACATAGCAAACATAGTAAGGTATATGTGAAATGAAATAAATGTGTCACACTATTATTGGGGAGAGGCTACTTATACAACCACATACATCATGAATAGATTTCCTAAAGCAATTATACATCATTTAACCCTTGAGGAAGCATGGAGTGGTAGAAAACCTTGCATTTCACATCTTAGAATCTTTGATTGTATATGGTATGTACATGTACCTCAAGAGTTGAGGTCAAAGTTAGATGCCGAATAAGAAAGGTGTATCTTTTTGGGATATTCTATGGAACAAAAGGGATATAAATGCTATAATCTTATCACCAAGGAGCTGAAGTAAGTATGGATGTTGTCTTTGATGAGTTGAAGCTTTAGTATGCATGCACAACTCCATTGCATATTGAAGAAATAGGTGAGACAGATAAGAAGAATGATGATAGAGTTCAAGAAAGCATGGATTTAAGTGTTCCAAGAAACTCATCAAACACAAGGAAACCCTCACCATGGAGTGGAGGGCTTATTGAAAGAGAGGCCAGCTCTAAAGAAAGAAAATTCAAAGGCAAAGAGAATATTGAAATCTAAGAATGAAGCTATGTGGTTGAGAGCATGTTGGAAGATGAAGAGATAGAAGAAATTTAAACCCCAAGATTGGGATAAAAAGAAAGAAGATGGTGATAACACCTAAAGGAAGTGAAAGAATGTCCTCAAGAGTAAGATATCAAGTTCAAAGGTTAACATATGATAATTTCATTGCAAAGCATTATGCATAGATGACTTTGGTAATCAAGGATAGAGAATTGAATAGCTATGAAGAAGTTAAGGATTGCAAGGAATGGCAAGCAGAAATGAAGGAAGAGCTCAAGGAACTTGATCAAAACCATACTTGGATCTTGGTATCAACTAAAGAAGGCATGAAGATGATAGGTAATAAGCGGGTTTACAAAATTAAAAGAAATTTATATGGTTCCATTTCTAGGTACAAAGCAAGGTTGGTGGTGAAAGGCTTTTCCCAAGGCTATGGGATAGATTATGATGAAACTTTTAGCCCCATTGCAAAGATGCCAAAAATTAGGACTTTGATTGTAGTGGCCACATCAAAGAAATAGAGCTTATATCAGTTGGATGTGAAGAATGCCTTCCTCAATGGAGATCTTGACAAAGTAGTCTCCATGAGCCAACCTCAAGGATTCACTAGTATGAGGTATCCAAATCATGTTTACAAGCTAAGGAAAGAATTATATGGACTAAAGCAAGCCCCAAGGGCCTAGAATTAGAGGTTAGTGGATTATTTATCAAGTTGTGGATACAAAGAAAGTGTTGCACATCCTTCACTTTACATGAAGAAGCAAGGAGACAATATGGTATACATATGCATCTATGTGGACGATATCATCATCATAGGAGGTGATATTGCAACTATTAAAGACATCAAATCAAAGCTAGGAAAGGATTTCAAGATATCTGACCTTGGAACATTAAAGTATTTCTTGGGAAGAGAGGTAATCTGTTGAGGATAGAAGAATCTTGAGGATAAATAGTTAATCTAAATTCTGAAAGTCTGCTAACTCAAATATTACTCAGTCGGAAATTTGTGTATTTTCTTGCTCGGATTCTAATAGACAGTTACTTTTGTTAGGCACTGATGTGGCAATAAAGAGAGTAGTTGTAGTTCGTTCACGAGAAGGGAAGAAGGAAGTTAGGAAAGGGAAGAAGTTAGGAAAGGGAAGAAGGAAGTTAGGAAGGGGAAGAAGCATCTCCAAGAGGGAGAGCTTAATTATTTCTTGTAGTCAGAAGTTTTAATGAACTTTTTCATCATGTAATACCTGATGTAGAAGAACTCTTATGGAGTAATTTACTCATATACATTCAGCGCAAGACTGAATTCTTTTCTATTTGAGTCATGTACGTTGAAGAGAGATTTTGTCACAGTGTAATAGTGCTAAATCTGAATTCTTTTGGAAGTGTATTCTTTGTGTGAAGTAGATCAGTGCTAAAGTTTGATTGTTCAGAAACAAGTAGAGATGTGTTGATTGCGAACCCCAATATAATCTATGCACACAATGGCATCCATAGAGTCCAATATAAAGTTGGTTGCAGGTCAAGGAGAGGCTGTAGAAGATATTACACTATATAGAAGCATCATTGGTTCATTAATTTACGCTACATTCACTAGACTTGATATTGCATATGTAGTAGGTGTACTCTCTCAATTTTTAGATGCACCCACTCATGATCATCTTATGGTAGCAAGAAAAGTGTTTGGATATATCAATCACAACATCAACCAAGGTCTATTTTTTTCTTATGATGATGACCGAAGTGTCAAAGGATATAGTGATGCTGATTGGTCACATAGCAAAGATGATTGAAGGAGTACATTAGGTTATGTTTTCATGATAGGTACAAAAGTGATCTCATGGAGCTATAAGAAGCAACCCACTGTTGCTCTTTCATCCACATAGGTTGAGTAAAGATGTTTGGCATTGGATACTTGTGAGCTATTATGGCTAAAGAAGCTACTTAAGGACCTAGAAGTGGAAGTGTAGAAGTTTCCTCTTTATGGAGACAACATTTCAAGCATCTACGTGGCTAACAATCCAATGTTTCATGCTATGAGCAAGCACATAGAGATTCATTACCACTTCATTAGAGAAAATGTGATGGAAAAGGACCTAGATATAAGGTATGTGAACACGAAAGTGCATGTTATAGACATGATGACAAATGTTCTTGAAGGTAAAAAGCTTGGAGGAGTCAAGGAAGCAATCAACATAAGAGACATAGGATGAAGCAAAGAAGGAAAATCATGAGCTTGAGGGGGAGTGTTGGAAGTTAAGTTGCATTTCAAGCTCAAAAGTGTGGGAACATGCCGCAAATTTCACCTTCCACATCATACACAATCAAAGGAGGATGATTTCCACGAGTCTGAGGCATCAAAAGATGTCTATAATAGAAAGAATGTGATTATACAAGAAATAGCTCACCTCTTGATGTGATTGGACCTCACCTTTTGACATTTATATGCTTCTTTATTAGTTAAAGAGGTTAGTATGTAACCTTCAAAGCCTCTTATGAGTTTTATTATGTCTTAGAGTCATGGCAATGTGTGTCAAGCTGTCTCTTTGCTTAAGCACACCCCCTACTATCCGTTATCTGTATATTTTGCAAAGATTA
>CM035436.1:46422541-46430041 GCA_020310875.1 Ceratopteris richardii | reverse complement strand
GACTTTGGTCCGAATCCAAAGTTGGTTTAACTCTGATCACCAAAGGCCTCCAGATCTTTACTCCACAGCTCCTCTTCCTTCAAACTTGGCTCAAAATTGAATTGTCCTTGCTTGTTGCTTTGTTTCAAACGAGAATTCTCCTCGGGTTCGGCCTGCAACAATTGAGCTCTACTTTCTAGTTCATTAAACTTTGCTCTGCATTAGAGAACAAGCAACACTCGTGGGCGACTTGGCTACGTGAGCGTGTTTCCAAGGAATCCGTTTGAGTTCGAATCCTGGCTACAGCAGCGCACGGCACATCCTTTTGTTCTCTGATTGAAGCTTTTCAGCGACAGATGTTAAACAAAACAAATCTCTGCACAGATCTTCTCGTCAACGTCTGTGGACAATATGGTTAGGCGGGTGTCATCCAGCTGCGGGGGCGGGGGTTCGAGTCATTTCTGCTGCACCAGAGAATACCCTTTTTGATCTTCTTGGATGGAGCCTCCTTCAGCGAATCGAATGATCTATAGAGACCTGCTCCTTAAAAAATATTTGAACGGCGCGTTTCTTCGTGGATAAGGCAGCGTCCTCCCAACAGAGGGGCACGAGTTCGATTCCCACGGCAGCACTAGAGATGATTTGAATAGTTTTTTGCTATACTTCTTCTCCTAAGCCAAGCCAAAGCGAGGGAATCGGCAAGCTTCTTTCATCATCCGCCAGTAGGGCTGCTATGTCGTAGAAGAAGCAAAACACACGCAAATTGAAGAAGAAGAAAGCTATGGAGATGGCTCTGATACCAATGCAAGAGAACAAGGATTACGACCACCACATACTAGAGAGATGACTCTCCTCCCATCCTTATGCCTGTATATATAGCTGCTTGAATCAATGAGGACCACAAATATAACTAGAGTCCACAAGTGCATGTGCAATCTCCTCCACTCCTTTCATATCCACCACTAGAGTCTATTAGTGGCTGGAGTGATCTCGACCACTACTTTAGTACCTTCCACTAGAGTCCACTAGTGGTTGTTGTACTCACCTCTTGAGTTAAGTCCACTAGACTCAAGTTAACTCACGTTAACTTGAGTTAGAAGGCTCTAGAGCTCTTTGGGCAAAACTCTCTTCCCATGCTCCCCATGGGAGTTGAACCCAAGACCTCTTCCTTCACAACCATGAGACTTAACCACTAGGCTAAGTGGATTACTTGAATATGAGAGCACATGACTTATGCTTGAGTCTACTCTTGAGATCTTTGGTCCTACAGACGAGTGACCAAACTGTATCCGATTTCAGATCTGTCTGAAGCCATCGGATCCCTAGATCATAGACTTACTTTATTACATTCTTCCCCCCTTGGGAAAGATTTTCGTCCTCGAAAATAAAGCTATATATATAACTGTAGGCAACCCCCGAGCCTCATGTTCTAAAACTGGAAGAACATGGTCATGTTCTAGAACTGGAAGAACATGTCTCATCTCTGTGGTAGCATCCCTGCCCAAATGATTCTAAACACTATCTCGCTTTGCACTTTGATAAACTAGTCAAAGTACAAAATTGTGAATGAATAATAAGGGTGGATTTAAAAACATCCCTGATCAATTCATAGTTTCTCGATGTGCGATCTAGGCACAAACATGTGAACTGGGTGGATTCAAATGACTAGTTCATTTCTAGGCATGACTAGTGCTTGGACTTAGTAATGACGGTGGGATTCTTATCCCTCGCAAGACTTTGAGAACTCTTGATTCACTTGAATTTGTTTTGAAGAACTTGAAGTTTGGTTGTCTCAAACATCTAACTTGGATGTTTATACAATGGTTGACTTTTGATCCAACAGTTACTTGATTTTTTCACCCGACTAGAGGACTACTGTGTCCCAATGAGTTTGAAAAAATCCTATGTAAACTGTAGGAGAAAGTTTACCATTCCGGTGGAATCAACCATACTAACTTCACCAATTCAAATTCAAAATGAAAATTGTCCAATTTAGGACACTTTTCTCAAAGACTTTTAACTGAAAGTTCTTGGGAATTGTCAATCCAATGAGCAATTCCTAACTTCTTTATTCTAGAGTATACTGGACTCTAGGAAATTATTTATGCTATAACTTGAAGCAAAATCAAATGAATAAGTCTACTTAGACTTATCATCGTTTGAAGATTGAAAAGGTTCTTGTACATAACATCTATCTAGGATGTTCAAGTTAGTTATCTAATTCTAACCGGCTATCCCTGGTCTTTTGCAAAAGGAATCAGATACCATATCTGAGTCAATTCCAAAAGATTTGGAAAGCGGAAAGAGATAACTAAAACTTTGTACAACCAATTCAAACTTCGCACATACATAAACTTGCTATGAGTCAAAGTCTAGTTGACTCAGGACTTTAACTTCTCATCGATCTATTTCAATAAGATATTGAAGCATTGACTTTATCTTTAAGAGAAATAAGCTAGCTTCTCAAAAAGATTCAAAGCAAATAAAAAACATCATCCAACCACAAGATACTAGTGTGGTAACCAACATCAGTGTGTCGACCCACTGAGGTTCTGTCGATGAGTTTTAAATATTCAAATAATGCTTTACTTGAGACTAAGTTTAGGTCACATTTAGTCTTTTTGACTCCTTACTAGTAATGCAATTCTTATGCATTTCTTTGAGTCAAAAGAGTGAATTTTATCAAGTTACACTAGGAACTTGATGCTTGACTTAGTCAATTAAATCTTTAGTTGAAAAGAAAATGAAAGTCCGACTTCTTTCAAAAATTTATCAAATATTTTTGATCAATAACACTTAAACTTGAAGTGTTCTATGAAGATTTTGGAAGTTACGTTCTTCATATCTTCAGTTTCCTTAATCTTGAAGTTACCTTGAAGTATCGTAAGATACTACTTTCATCCTTTACGAATTAAACTTTTCCTTGAAGTCTTAATTCCCTTGAGGATGAAACCTAACTTCAAAATCCAAACTAGGACTAAAAGATAATCATCATCCCACGGTCCGATGTCCCATTCCATCTTTCCTACATCAATCTGAGTATAAAATCTGGTGTCCCATACCACCCTATTTTATATTCACATTAATGTGTGGGTGATTCTTATCCTAAAGTCTAAAGATCTCTTGATAGAGTACCTTATTTCTTCAATTCTTTTACAAGAATTAGAAGTTTCAGGCATTACCTCTAACTAGATTTTCCTAGGTTTTGATTCCTTCGCATGATCACCTCATAATCATGTGCTTTGCCTTGAAAACTTGAAAACCTCTTGACAGAATATCAATCAGAATTCCAAGTACTTGAATTTTCTCGAATTCAAGTTCAATTGGTTTACCCTTGACCAATTTTGTAGCGACAAGAGCTTTTGACTTCTTGTCTTCAACCGGCCAAAAGAAAAGCTGAACTACCATCGGGAGGTCACCGGGTTTCGATCCCACGACGTTGCAGAGAAACTTCAGAACCTTATCCACTGAAACTACCAAAGTTTTGAGCAAAGTATGAAGGAAGTGGAGCTATGGAGTGAAGAACCGGAGACCTTTTGGTGATCGAAGTCAAACTAACTTTGAATTCGGACCAAAGTCTTGAGAGAAAAGCTCTTCCAAAGGATCAAAGGAAAGACTTGATTTCAAAAAGATCCTTGTGCATCAAAGAATGTATTTTGGTAGTTTAAATACATATTTCCTTTCCATTGCGTAAGTTTTCTATTGCACCTTAAGGGTATTTTTTATATCATAGTGCATTTAGACAAAGGAAAGGATATACATGCATCAGGATTGCATGACATACATTCTTAGTACAAGGAAAAAATCGTGCATCAAGTTCATGCATGATTGTTGTATTATTTTTTGGGCATGCAAAGAACATGCATGCATACGCATGTGAACATATGCTTTTGCATGTAGATACATGCATTTGCATGGAAGAATGGAATGCTGTTTGCAAGTAGATATGAAAATGTACTCTCTTAGTATTTAGCTTACTTTGCAAAGCTCGCAGTTTGACATTAGGGAAGACCAAGGACTAGTTAGTTGCAAAGACATACTAGTTCTAGTTTGCAACTCAAGTAATTAGTCAATTTCTTCCCAAGTCGATACTCTACTATCAAACATAAATACTTAATGAGAATTAAGTATGTTAGATGTCTTGCTAGGTATGAGTAAGCACTAGGAGAAAGTTAAGTAATAAATTTTCTTGATAACCAAGAAAATTTAATTACTTGCAAACTCTTTTGTGATGTATGATGACTCTAAGTCCTGGATGTACTTAGAAAGTCATGCGGATAAAGCTTTAGTTGATTAGTTATATATTTTATGTAACTTCTCAAGCATCCCAAGGTTGGATGAGAACATCAACTATATTTCCAAAGTTCCTTGAGTACTCTTCTATTTAGAAGATTTCGAAAGTTTTAAAGAAGTTTCTTGTGGTTTCAAGATTTGTATCTCATGATGAAACCTTGGTAAGTAACTTTTTTGAATTGAGATATGAAATAGTCAAGCCTTCTATTTCATGTGAGATCATTCTCCTACCATGTTCAAGATGAATTTAGTTTTGGGAAGGAAGATGTTCCAAGTAGAGGATCTTAATTGATTCATGAACTCCTCCCAAAATATATATAAATTCATATTATATGATAGGTCCAAGGAATGATGCAGGCAAAACCTCTTTAGGATATAAATGTTTTGCCAAGATATAAAGGTACCAATCTTTTATAAATTTTCATTTGATTTCATCCCAAGGGGTGATGGAAATCAAAGGTTAAACCTCAACATCAATTGATCCTTGACGTCAATAAAAGGATGTTAGGTTCTATAGTTGCATCTCTGGTAAATGATGCAAGTAGCTAAGCAATCTTTAGGAAAATAATATAAGTCCCTAAAGACTTGAAGCAAGTGTGAACTTTTCATTTAGGAATAGAAAGTTCCAAGAAATGGATTTTCAATCCATGAACTTCTCCTAAACAAGTTATAAAGTTCAAAGTTGTGTTCACAGTAACATTACTATTGGATCAATCATCAATAGATGCTTGGACTTTAAACATAATTTTGATTAGTGAAATATGTTTAAAGGACTCTAGTAACATCTGAAGATTGACTAATAATAATGAGTCTTGTATCAAACTCAAGAATAGAAGTCGATATCACATAAACGAAAAGTCAACTTAAACTTTCATAGTGACATGGGAAACCATATCCAAAATGTGATATTTCATCTCTAGTTTGATACTCAGGAAATGAATACAATTGAATCAGTAAATTCTTTTTTGGAAGAATTTCTTTCAAATGTTCTTTTAGTATTGCAAAAGATTCCAAGATGAATCATTTGCTCAAGTTATTTGATTTCCTATAAGGAATCTCAAGTCTTTGAAGAAATGGCCTTGCTTGGGAAAGGTAGCTAATTCTCTAGTTCACACACTTGAATAAATACCTTTGGCCAGAATAGCAAGCAGGTTGTTTTTGCATGGATGCTTGTTTGCATACCTAATAAGCTCAAGATTTGCTTAAGTTCATTACACTTGTATGAACTCACATGCATTTGCACCCAAGAATGGGCATTTGCATACATGAACATGCATTTTCATGCAAGTAGATGCATGAGCATACGCATGTTGTTTTGATAAGTAGTTGAACACGTATACTTTCCTTCCTTTCTTTTTCTAATTTGACTTATCTAGGTGGGAAAAATAGAAAATTACCTAGTTGCAAGGATCTTGACCATCATGCAACTAAGTACCTAGTCTATTTTCTCCCAAAAGTGATACATAGGTACCACTTAGTAGGAGTCTTTTTGAGGAAAAGAAAGCATGTTGAAAGTAAGTATTCGTAGAGCTACTTTCCAACATGCATGATCATTCTAAGTTTGGGAAGAAACCTAGATATTCTTAGCAACTATCGAGGATTTAGTTGTTTTTTGGATGTTCATGTTCATGCATCAAGTAAGGAAGTTTCTGTTGAAACTTGTAAGTTCCAAAATATTTTTAGGAGATTTAATACTTTATTATTCATCAAATCTTGATGAAAATAAGAAGTATTGAACTTCTAGAATCCCTGGAACTCTAGTGTTCATAGATGTTAGTTTCCAGAAATGCATCTCAAGGCATGATGCAAGGTCTTTAATCGACGCGGAAACTTTTCAAGGAAACTTGCTTGATTCTATTTAAGCTAATTCAAGGCTTAAAAGTGAGAGACCAATATTAGTTGATCTTTAGGAATCAAGTAATCTCCTAAAGACATGCCAATTAATGAAATGATTCAAATCATTTTCATTTTTGAAACAAAGATATCTTAGGAAATCATGATATTTCCTAAAGACAATTTAGGAAACAAGTTCTTTCCTAAAAATTAAGCTTCAAGAGGTATAGCCTTGAATCTTATAAAAATCAAGAATATCTTTTATAAGATTAAGTAAATAATTTCAAGCATTCTTTGCTTGTGGAAAGTTTTCAAATATGGAGACTTTGTTAAAGCACTTTTCTAAAGATAAGAAAAGTATGCTTGGTGGTTTTTTAAGATAAGAAAAGCTTAAACAAGAGATCCAAGCCAAGTAATCTTTGGAATTAGGCTATTTCCTAAAGATAAGCTAATGAAAGAGTCTAATTAACTATTTCATTAGTTATATGAGAATGTCTTTTGGACAAGCAAAGCCTTAAGTCTTGGTCTTATCCAAAAGTCTAGAATTCCTTTTGAAGATCTTTCCAATAAAGGAAAAGATTCCAAGATGAATCATTTGCTTCAAGTTATAGCTTAGTATTACTTGATTCCTTGGTAGGAATCAAAAAGTTCTTGAAAGAAAAATCTCCCTAGATGTGAGACTAGTATCTTTCAAGAGAAGTTTTAGAGTAAGTAGTTCCCAGTAAATCCCTAACCACCAGTTTTGGTATTTAAGTCCAAATAAGTGATATAACCTAACGATATATCAAAGATTCTTAGCTTTGGAATCTGAAAAGCATTAGAAAATGCTTGGACTTAAGTTGAGGGAAAGATCTCTAAAAATCCTGCAGGTAAGCAAAGAAGCTTAAGATAGTTTAAGAGATCCTAAAAGATAAAGACAAAGTCTTTATTTTTGTCGCAAGAATCAACCAGATTTGATCAAACTTGGCCATGATTGTCCAAGTAATGTGCGATTAGAACTACTTTGTAGATTGCCCAAGTATTGGCAATAAAATTCCTTTTGGGAATTATTCACTCAAGTTCCATTTATTGAATGGAAAAAATTGTGAAAAAAGTAAACTGTTCCAAGTTTGAACAGAGTAAAGAAATTCCAAGAATGTAGTCTGCAACCGTGAAGACGGTATTTAAGTCTGTGGAAGGTAAAACATAAGTGTTTGCCTATCCTTAAAAGGATTTTGGTACAAATCCAGAAAGCATGAGCGGATGCTTAAGACTTAAGCAGTAAAGAGATTCTTAAATAAAGTCCCCGGGGTAGGTACCTAAAGCAACAGTAAAGAAAGGAATCTAAAGACAAGAAGTCAAAAGCTCTTGTCGCTACAAAATTGGTCAAGGGTAAACCAATTGAACTTGAATTCG
>CM035436.1:46390919-46392541 GCA_020310875.1 Ceratopteris richardii | reverse complement strand
GATCTGAGATTGTATTGTAGATGTAGGCTTTTGCACTTGCATCCTTCTTCTGCCAATGCTTTAAAAGCATCAAGTTCTTCTTTCTTTGGTCGGCTTTCATCTTCGAATACTGGCTTCTCTTCTTCACCTGTTACATATACCATGAGATCCTTACTCATAAGTAGGCTTCCATTCTCATTACCCATGCGGGGTAATTATCTCTGTCTAGTTTGTCAATGGAGATATGATCTGCCATAGTTCTTTCCTTCTGCTGCAACCTGTGAGCTTAAAGGATAAAGGATAATACCTTTTGAAGTTCTTTGTGTATGAGGATACTTCGAAAGTAATCTTTTGATGCCTTGTGTCTTCAAATGCTTCACCTTTCAAACTTTACTGGAAAACTTTACAAAACTTCTCGTACCTTTGTCGTCTTCTGCTCTCGAGAATCTTTCTGCTCTGATACCACTTGTTGATGTATGAAACACCACAAGAAATGAATTAATGTGACACTAGAACACCTCTATGGTCACCATTAACTCATTGCCACTCCAAACTTTGAGAAATGATAGCCTAAAGTGAGAACTTTGCTTGTACAGAAATTTCTAGTCACTGAAATGACATACCTTCAGTATTTTGCTAATTTCTCCTAACTCAAGTATTATTTCTCTATGAAACTTTAAAGGCTAAAACTAGAAAAGTAGAGCTTTCCAACAAGCTATCATATGCATCAAACGGACCTCTAGAACTCAAGTTATGGCCTTCACAAGATGACCCTGTATGACCTTCCAAACTGGAAACTTTGCCTGTTTTAGTATTCCTAGTGTCCAAAAATAAAAAATTCGATGCCTGGCATCGAATTTCAGTCCAAGTCGATGCCGGGCATCGACTTTGAGCTTTTTCAGGCCCTTTTTCTGCACCAGAAATACTCTCTTTTACACACATATGAAGAAGACCACTTGTATGCTAGAAGTCGATGCCAGGCATCGACTTTATGCTCAAACTCGATGCCAGGCATCGAGTTGCTCCACAAACTTCATATTTTTAAAAGATTCAACAATAGTTAACACACAGAGAATGAAAAATGACTTATCAGCCAAGATTCGATGCCAGGCATCGAATTGCTCAGAAAACTTGAACTTTTGAATTCATCACACAGTAGGCAAACATGGAGATGATGAAGAGAGACTCATACACAGAACTTTACTTAGTTCTTCTCATAACTATAAAAAACTCAGAAGTTTTACAGATGCTTTCTCACTCAGAGAAGCTCGACTATACTCAGTCATACAAAAATGAGTTCTTCTCACTTTCTCTTGTCTTCCTCCTTCTTCTTCTCTCTGCGCGTCAGTTAATACTAACTAACTTATATAGATTTTCTCATTCCCGTGATTTTTAAAAAAACTTCTAGAACTAAAGTGAACTAACTTTACAAGTATGATACACTTGTGAATTTGTCCCTTCACATAGGCATGGGGTTTTCTTTCTAAGATTTGAACTTCAAATATATGTCCAATTAGTGAGTGTTTCTCCAACAGATGGATGGATGGATGGATGGATGGATAGATAGATAGTTAGATAGATAGATAGATAGATAGATAGATAGATAGATAGATAGATAGATAGATAGATAGATAGATAGATAG
>CM035436.1:46345919-46375919 GCA_020310875.1 Ceratopteris richardii | reverse complement strand
GCTGAAGATATGTGGAATGCATTGGAGTATCATTTCCAAAGTACTACCAAAGCAACGAAAGAAAGTCTATGGTCAGAGTTTACTACATTCAAGAAGAAGCCAAGTCAAAAATATTAGTGATTATGTCGCTAAGATGAGGGATCTAGCAGATATTCTTGGATCCATAGATGAAGATGTTGAAGATATATCAATTGCTCAATTGCTTGCAGGTTTGAGAGGAGATGGAAGGTGGAAACCTTTTGTCTTGTCAACAAAACTTTCTTTGAATCATTATGTTACAGATTTGAATCATTTACTTGGTTTGATGCTCACATTTGAGCGAGACTTAAAGGGAGATGGAGATAAAGGACAAAGTTGTGCAATGTACATGAAGAACAAGAAGAAAGGAGATAAAGGTAAAGCAAAGGATGAAGAGGAATCGAGCTCTCAAGTTTATTATGCAAGAGGTAGAAGCACTGGCAAAGGAAGAACAAGAGGTTTTGGAAGAGGAAGAGGTAATCAGAATAACAATAAGAAGGTGTAGCTCAGTGATGAGTAGCACCTCCTTTAATGTCAATCCGGGAAGATGTGAGGATGGTATGAAGACCTCGAGCAAGTGAAGGCACAAGTGCGTGATGAGAAGCACACTAACATGCACACACATACACACACACACGCACACAAGGTAAGACAAAGAGTGAGAAGCAATGGAGTTCTTTTAGATTACTTCAAAAGTGCTCATACAACTTTAGATCAATTACAAGCTAACCTCAAAAATGAGCTCTCTAGCTCTATTTATAGTTTTTGACTAGGTTTTGGCCGTGTCCAGACCTAGTGTCCGTCCTAGTTAAAAATTAGGTTCTAAGGCCTATTTGAAGACTCAAACGAAGTCTAAAAATTATGAAAATTGGTAGGTAGCTACTCGAATGCTCCTCAAGCTCAAGGACTCCTTGGCTTGCACAAAATGGAGCTACAAAAGTATGAAATGGTATCTACAATGGCTTTTAGTGATGAAAATCACTATTGTTGTAGGGATTTCTTCTAACTATTTGACATACATATCTTCGAGCTCCCTACTTGCTCCTTCTCCTTGTGTGTCCACCTCTTTGATATGCTTTGGTGTCCTAAAAAAATATTGGCCTACTTGCCAGATCGTCGTTGACTACTCTGTCTGCTTGTGCTTTCTCTTCTCTCTGACTCCCTTCGTAAGCTTCCTTGCCTTGTGAGTCCTTCAGTTCCAACACCCCCCCCCTCTCTCGCATCTATCATCCCTGACAGACCCTTGTTGGGTGGGTCGTTGGATGTAGTATTCTACAACGTCTTGTGCTAAGTGATGTTCTGCAATTCTCAACCCTTTGGCCAAGTCCGTGAGTAGAGCATCCCAATCTACCGGCACGGGAACCTCTGGATGTGGTATACGTAACTTTTCTGAATGAAGAGCTTGTTCCACTGCAAACAACTGCAATAAATGTGATGGTCTGGGAATGAATATCTCTTAATGATATTCCCAGAATCCCGTGACAAACATTTCTTCAAACGTCTGTTTGAAGCAGGCTGGTAGATACTGTATACGCGCATTCCATGCATATACAACATTAATAGATGGTGTGGCGCTCATGTCGTAGACAAGGTCCTGATTACCTTCATTAAATCCAAGAGCTGACAGATGAGGTTCCTTGACATTCTTGAAGGTCTTGAAGGTGACCAACATGAGTTCAAAAATTTTAAGGCACATTTGGGCCATGACATCTGGTACATTTTTGAACTGGACCCCCCAATGGCGAATCGTCGAAATCATATATCCTATGGTAGGTTGGCCTTTAGGTGGTGCTAAGTAGACATAATTGAGCCATTTCTCACATCCTTTGGTTGTCAGCACAGTTTTTGTGTATTCCGGCCACAACCTTCTTCGAAATATAGGGCAGTAGCATGGGTTGTATTTGATATACAAAGGCATGTTATTCCATGTCCTTACCATCTCAGGGTAGGTTTCCAGCAGACGAATCCTCCACATAGGTTGGTGTATATTTCCCTACTTGGCACTTGCTGGGATGTGGTCCGGTGCAAACTGTGTAGCCGAGGTTGGTTCTTTTGAGGTGTGGTGCTTGATTTCAGCATTGTAATCCGCATTAAGACACAGAAAGGAACATACAAATCGTCGGATGTGCCGATCCACCTATGATGGGAGAGGTTTCTAAAGTAATCCGATTTTATGACTACCTCTTCCAAACGTGACATGGAAGCTATCTGAACTGCCACTCTGTCATCATGGGTTGTGGCCACTTTCTCTAGCCTCTGCATCCATTCAGGAGCCTCGATCTCAATGGTGTCCATGCCCTCTTTTGTTTGCTTGCCCCCTGGTGCAGGCATGGGAACGTATGGGTCTTCGAAGGTTTCCTCTACTTCAATTGGCACTAAGTCTTCAGGTTCGGGTTCTACAAGGGGAGAGGGTTGACGTTCGTATTGCATGACTTTACTTCGTAATTCTTCTAGTTCTGCTCTGAGTTTTTTGACTTCTTCAGACGTGTCAACTGCAGTTGTGACTTTGCTTGGTGACTCCTGCTGGGTTGCCAGCTGCTTCAATAGGTCATCTCTTTCTCTTTCTAATGCTGCATGGGCTTCCAGGAGGTCGGCATGGGTTTCCAACACAATTTGCATGTTTGTTGAGGGTATGGTCTTGAGTTTATCTGGGTCGATTTCCTGTGGGGAACCCTCCATGGCTGCTTCCAAGTTTTCTTCGTTTTGTTTCTGTAGTCGTTTATTCTCCTCAAGTGCAGTAGACATGTGTTTGCGTAAGAGGGCCAGGTTGCGTCGAAGCTTGAGATTCTCTGTTATCTGGGAGTGTAGCAGATCATCCATTTGTTGTTTCTCTTCTACATCTGATTGGGGTGGATTGGCTACTAGCTGCTCATGTTGTTCTTGTAAAGTGACATACTGTTGTTGTAGTAGCCGCTTTTACCTTTCTAGATCAATGAATCGTACTTGAAGTTCTTCATGGCTTCGGAAGAGTCTCGTATGTTGGTTATCCAGATGCTGGTAGTGCTGTTGTAGTTGTGACATACACTGATACATATTATTAAATACATTATTAATAGGGGTGGATGCGGGAAGGGTGTTGAATGCAGAAGGGAAGGGGAAGGGGAAGGGGAATGTGGATGCGGTGCTGGAAAATGGTGAAGTGGGTGGCGGAGGAATGGGAGATGGTGGGTGTATTGGGGGAGGGAGAGGTGCGGAGGTGGGTGATATGTCCATAAAATCAAAAGTGGCTGCAGTAGTGGGAGTGATTGTGAACATTGGAATTGTGGGTGCTGTGATAGTGGTGAAAGTGTACAGTGGTGTGTGCAATTGTGAATACGAACTGCCAGGAAGTGTGATCGGGGGAACGGGGTTTTCCGTGGCTGCAGTTAGAATTACTGTGTCAGTGGTCGTATAGACAAGAGAGGTGGAGATAGGGTGTGTGGGTTGACTGATGGTCTGTGCTTCGGTGTGGGTAGTGGACTCGGAGGCGGTGACAGTAGTGGTTACACTGGTAGTGGGAGGTGAATGTGGTGGAGTTGGAGGCAGGGGTGGCAAAGGGGGTGACGGGGGTGCACTTGATGTATGGGTTTCCTCAGTATCATGAACGGTGTGTGCAGTGCCCGTGGTTGTGGATGTTCCTTGTGGTTCTGATACTAATACATTCATTTGTTTTCTTGATCGTGGGGGGCGCCTGCCGTATCTTCGCTCCATTCGGCGTGATTGTGCAAGGGCGGTATGCACCGTCTCAGGTACTCCTAAAGCATCAGATTGTTGGAGCAGAGCAATCATCAATAAGTGATTACATGAAGTCCAAAAGTGAAAAGATATGTGGAAGGATGAAGATTACTTTCAAAGGAAGAGAATAGAATCAGAAATGTTTCTTTTGTATATTACTCTTGTAAATAGTTCAATGTATTTGAAAAAGATGACGAGTTAGACTCGTATATATATCTACAGATATGTATTTGTAGTAGGAGAGAGTGATATAGATCAGATAGAGAAGACAATAGGTGAAGAGGTGATGAACATTATATGTATCATCAACCATATGTATGAAAAGTAAAAAGAAGAAAATGTTGTAGAATTCTGCGCGTCGATCTTCTCTCCCATTCTCCTTCTGTGCTTAATCTTTTGAGGAATCCTTTTGCACGTATCTAAGTCCATAGCTAATCTATCTATGGCTAGAATTTAAGAGTCTAATTGCAAACAGACTGAGAGAATTTTAGATAGGAACATTTGTATGTGGAAAGCTCCAAGTGTCTTCTGAAACAGGCGCATATTTCGTGTTCAAAGAAATGGACAGTTCTCAGTCCACAGTGTAAAGTTTTACACAAGTGAGGGCTTAAAATCTAAGTTGAGAGATAAGCCATCTATGGCTAAAAGATCTTGATCAAACGGGTTCAACATTGTGAGAACCAATGCTAAGAAGTTGCAGGTGTCAAAGTCACCATTGCAGAGAAGCTCTTTCAGACATAGGTAAAGTGTTTCACACATTTCTCAGTGTGTACTCAATCATTTTGAGAAATTTAACTTGGTAAAGTTGCGCAATCTCAAGGCGAAGTGTTGTGCAAAGTTTTGTCAAAAACTTTACAGAATTAATTAGTCAATGAGTGATTAATCTGCAGCAGACTTTTCTGAAGAAGTTGAATTTTTCAGAATAATCAATTTTCTGATAAATTGGTGAATGATCTCTAAGTTTGGTGGAGTCTAAGGTTAATCTTGATATAGAGGTGATCTAAATTCAAGGTTAACTTGTTCTTTTGGAGATTAACACTCTCCATCAGTGGTATCAGAGCAGGATGTGTCAAAATTGAGAAAAAGAAGACTCCAACTACTGCAGAAATACAAATCTTTACATCTCGAAGGTGCAAAGGTTAAAGTGTGAAGAAAGATTGAAGGAAGACATACAAAGAGTATCAAAAGGATCAGAAGGAGCAACATTCGAAGTAAAGGTACATTCATTATCTGTAAAGGTTAAAGGTTTGAAACTACAGGTGAAGTAAAGATGGGTGATAGTCTCCAAATTGAGAAGCTGGATAGAGAGAACTATCCTGCTTGGTCTATGAGGATGGAAGCTCACCTTATGAGCAAAGATCTGATAGGATACGTCACAGGAGATGAAGAAAAGCCAGAATTCAGAGATCCTAGTGTTCCAACTAGGGAGGAGCTTGCAGATTTGAAGAATTGGATGAAGAAAGATGCTCAAGCAAGGAGCATAATCTACATGACAGTCAATGACTATTTGCTTCCTCACATTAGAGGACTTGAAAGTGCATGTGACATTTGGAATGCTTTGGAAGAGCATTTCCAAAACACAACCAAATCAAGGAAGGCTTCACTATGGGCAGAATTTACTACCTTCAAGAAGAAGGCCTCACAATCAATCTCTGATTATGTGACAAAGATGAAGGACATTGCAGATTCTCTAGGTGCAGTGGATGAAGACATTGAAGAAGACAAATTGGTAAGACAAATACTCACAGGGCTAAGAGGAGATGAGAAGTGGAAGCCTTTTATTTTATCTACAGAACTTTCATTAGATCACTTTACTCCTGATTTGAATCAATTGTTAGGTCATATGCTAACTTTTGAGAATGATGTCAAAGGAGATGTTGATAAGAGTGCAGGTCATGCAATGTACTCTAAAGACAAGAAGAAAGCTAACAAAGGGAAGCAACAATCAGGTGAAGAAGAAGGTACATCAAACCAAGCAAATTTCATAAGAGGAAAAGGAAGTGGCAGAAGTAGAGGAAGAGGCAGACACAACAAAGATAATGCAAGAGCTTGTTGGATATGTGGTAAGACCAATCATCTATCTCATGATTGTTGGCATAATAATCAAAACAATGGTAATTATCAGAACTTTAATCAAAGAGCAAGAGGTGGTAGATTTCAAAGAGGAAACTTCAGAGGTAGAGGTGGTAGGAATTCTTTTGGAAGAGGTGGAGGAAGAAGCTTCCAAAATCAATCCTATAATAACACCTACTACAACTATGCATCAGATCAGAAGGAGGATTCGACACTCATTATGAATACATGTGAAACCTCACATGAGGACATGAGAGTGTTCTATATTGATTCAGGATGTAGTAATCATTTAAGTGGAAATATTGCTTTGATGACTGACCTAGATCATAATGCAATTAATCATACAGTTCAGACAGGTGATAATACAAAGCATAAGGTAAAGTCAATTGGTTCAGTCAAAGCTAAGGATGGGAGCACTCTTCTGAGTAAGGTACTTTATGTTCCCACAATTCCAAAGAATTTGATCAGTGTAGGTCAAATTGTGGAAAAAGGATATGAGGTAAGGTTCACAAATGATGGAGTTTATGTTGAAGACCCTAGTCAAGGGTATAAACAGGTTGTTACAGGAAAGAAAGAAGGAAGGCTTTTCACATTGAAGGTACAAGGAAATGTTGGACATGCTATGTTCACATATGGAGAGCAGAAGGTGTCAGAATTGGATCTTTGGCACAAAAGACTTGGACACTTTAATGAAAGAGGTATTAAAGAAATGATTAACAATGATTCAGTGCTTGGATTGCCTAACATTGCAGGTCAACACATGACATACAGATGTGAGGCATGTCAATTAGGTAAGGCTCATAAGCAATCCTATTCCAAGCATGGGTTTATGTATTCAGAAAGACTTGAATTGGTGCATACAGATGTGTGGGGTCCTTCAAAGGACTTTAGTATAAATGGTTCAAGATATTATGTTATATATGTTGATGATGCTACCAGGTGGATCACAATTTATGTGATTAAAGAAAAGTCAGAAGTGTTTAATACATTTAAACACTATCATGCATATGCAGAAAGGATTACAGGTCAAAAATTGAAGAGACTAAGGTCAGATGGAGGGGGAGAGTATTTTTCAAATGAGTTCAATGATTATTTGTGGAATGCAGGTATAAAGAGAGAAGTTACTTGCAGGTATTCTCCTCAACAAAATGGGGTAGCAGAAAGAAGAAATAGGACTCTTGTTGAGTTTGCAAGGTCCATGATGAAAGAGAAGAATTGTCCAAATTATTTGTGGGCAGAGGCTGTAAATACAGCTACATATTTGGTCAATAGATTGCCTTGTAAAGTTTTGCAAGGTATGACACCATATGAAGCTTGGTGGGGTAAGAAACCTACCTTGGATCATTGCAGAATATTTGGATGCTTGGCATATGCATATGTGCCATCTCAATTGAGGCATAAGTTGGAGCCTAAGGCAGAAAAGTATGTATTCATTGGTTATGATGATAAGCAAATGGGATACAGGTTGTGGAGTCCATCCACAAAGCAATTTATTGTATCCAAGGATGTTACATTTGATGAGCAAAGTACTTGGTATGCAGGTAAATATAATGTACATGCAGATGATGAAGAAGTAGTGGATCAAAGGAAAGGTAAAGCAAAGATTCAATTACTTGATGAAAGTGAGAACAATGAAGTACAGATTGAAGTTGAAGAGAGGCCAAGGTTTGATCCAGAATGTGATGAACCAGAGACCTCAAGAAGTGCAGAAGTTAGGAGGTCATCTAGGCACAAATGGCAACCTACAAGGTATAGCTATGACACTTCATTCTTGACTACTAAAGATTATGCTTATTTGGTAAAAGTAGATGAAGATCCATCTACATATGATGAAGCTAAAGGGAAGAAGAATTGGGAAAATGCTATGCAAGAGGAATATGATGCATTGATAGAGAATCAGACTTGGGATCTGGTTCCTAAACCTAATAGCCAGAAAATTATTGGATGTAAGTGGGTTTACAAAACAAAAAGATTTGCAGATGGAAGTGTGTCTAGATACAAAGCTAGACTTGTTGTGAAAGGGTATGCACAGACATATGGAGTGGACTATGATGAGACTTATAGTCCTGTGGCAAAGATGACAACAATCAGAACCCTCATTGCAATTGCTGCTTGCAAAGGTTGGAAGTTGTCTCAATTAGATGTTAAAAATGCTTTTTTGAATGGTTATATTTCAGATGAAGTTTACATGGAGCAACCAGATGGGTTCAAAGATCAATTGAATCCAAATTATGTGTGTAAGCTCAAGAGAGCTTTGTATGGACTAAAGCAAGCCCCAAGGGCATGGAATTATAGGCTTGTAAAATTCTTGAATGATCTTGGATTTCAAGCATCAAAGGCAGATAGTAGCTTGCTAGTCAAAGCAAGTGAAGATGGATTCATTTATGTTTGTATTTATGTTGATGACATAATACTTACAGGAACAGATGATAAAGGAATACAAATGATCAAGAAGCAGATGGAGAAAGAGTTCAAAATCAGTGATTTGGGGAACCTATCATTCTTCTTGGGAATGGAGATTTCTTATACTCAACATGGAGTATATGTGACCCAAGAAAGGTATCTTAAAAATTTGCTAACCAAATTTAAAATGGAAGATTGCAGGGGTGCACCTACACCTTTGGAAGTAAACCATAAATTGTCTAGGTTTGGAGGAGAAGAGTTCAGAGATATGAAACTCTATCAAAGTTTGGTTGGTAGCTTGATTTATGCTACATTAACAAGGCCTGATTTGTCATATGAAGTTGGTGTGCTTTCACAATTTATGCATTGTCCTAGAAAGGAACATTGGATTGCAGGACAAAGAGTACTTAGGTACATCAAGGGTACACTCAGAGAAGGGTTGTACTATGGATTTACTTCTGATACAAGAGTGAAGATATATAGTGATGCGGATTGGGCAGGTAATGTGGATGATAGAAGATCAACACATGGATACTTGTGTTATGTAGGAGACAAATTGATTTCATGGTGTTCTAAGAAGCAACATACAGTTGCTTTGTCATCTACAGAGGCAGAATATAAAGGTATGGTGGAAGCTGCAAAGGAGGTAATATGGCTAAAGACACTTATGAAAGTTTTTGATGTGGTTCAAAGTACTCCTATTGTTTGTGGAGACAACATGAGTTCTTTATACTTGGCAGCTAATCCTGTGTTTCATGCTAGAACTAAGCATATTGAAATATAGTATCATTTCCTGAGAGAGAAGGTCATTGAGAAGGAAATTGAAGTCATACACACCCCTACAAAAGATCAACTTGCAGATATGATGACTAAAAGTTTGGATGGACCTAAGTTGCAGAGGTTTAAAGATATGGCAGGAATAAAGAAAATGCAGGTAATCACAATTGAAGATTGAGGGGGAGCTGTTGGAGCAGAGCAATCATCAATAAGTGATTACATGAAGTCCAAAAGTGAAAAGATATGTGGAAGGATGAAGATTACTTTCAAAGGAAGAGAATAGAATCAGAAATGTTTCTTTTGTATATTACTCTTGTAAATAGTTCAATGTATTTGAAAAAGATGACGAGTTAGACTCGTATATATATCTACAGATATGTATTCGTAGTAGGAGAGAGTGATATAGATCAGATAGAGAAGACAATAGGTGAAGAGGTGATGAACATTATATGTATCATCAACCATATGTATGAAAAGTAAAAAGAAGAAAATGTTGTAGAATTCTGCGCGTCGATCTTCTCTCCCATTCTCCTTCTGTGCTTAATCTTTTGAGGAATCCTTTTGCACGTATCTAAGTCCATAGCTAATCTATCTATGGCTAGAATTTAAGAGTCTAATTGCAAACAGAATGAGAGAATTTTAGATAGGAACATTTGTATGTGGAAAGCTCCAAGTGTCTTCTGAAACAGGCGCATATTTCGTGTTCAAAGAAATGGACAGTTCTCAGTCCACAGTGTAAATTTTTACACAAGTGAGGGCTTAAAATCTAAGTTGAGAGATAAGCCATCTATGGCTAAAAGATCTTGATCAAACGGGTTCAACATTGTGAGAACCAATGCTAAGAAGTTGCAGGTGTCAAAGTCGCCATTGCAGAGAAGCTCTTTCAGACATAGGTAAAGTGTTTCACACATTTCTCAGTGTGTACTCAATCATTTTGAGAAATTTAACTTGGTAAAGTTGCGCAATCTCAAGGCGAAGTGTTGTGCAAAGTTTTGTCAAAAACTTTATAGAATTAATTAGTCAATGAGTGATTAATCTGCAGCAGACTTTTCTGAAGAAGTTGAATTTTTCAGAATAATCAATTTTCTGATAAATTGGTGAATGATCTCTAAGTTTGGTGGAGTCTAAGGTTAATCTTGATATAGAGGTGATCTAAATTCAAGGTTAACTTGTTCTTTTGGAGATTAACACTCTCCATCACAGATATCATATCAAGTGTGGCACGGTATTGCTCCTCTACTCCTTCCTCCTCAAGGATTTGGTTCATGAGAGCTTTTCTTGCTGCGAGGGACAGTCTATGTTGCTCTTGAACCCTGTTGATGGTATCATAGAGCTTTTTCAATTCCTTCGTATAAGCCGGGGCACCCTCAAGTACTTGTAGAGCTTCCTTATCATATTCTTGCTCTTCTTCCTCGGATTGTCCACCATGTTCCTCCTCTTGTTCTTCTTCTTCTTCACCCTCCACATTGACGACATTTGGTTGTCTAGGATGGGGTTGGTCTGTAAGAGTTTGTTATCCACTAGCTTGCTCTGCCTCGACTTCCGCGTTAACAGCTTCGATTATTCTGGCAACCTCCTCATCAGTTAGGTCTTCTAATGTGAATCCGTGAGGAAACTCTAGGTCGGTTGGTACAAGTGGGAACACCAGATTCGGTCCATCAGTGCTGTGTCTTGGTAATCTGATAGTGAAGGGTTGTACCCGCCTAGGAAGTCGTGGAGTTGTCTCAGGTGTCAGCGTCGCACCGCGGGCTTGTGCACAGGGCATCTGAACGGCGCCTCTCATTTTCTTGGAGGGTGGCCCTACGGTTGATAATCTGCGTTGAAACTCTTGTACCCTGGTCCAAATGAGTGCCCTTTGCACTGGCACATCATACGCCAAACATCTATACACAATCCTAGTGAGGGCTCAACATCCATACAGTACAAACTTTTGTTTTTTATACCACGTTTGATGAGCCAAGTGGACTTGGTCGATAATCCAATGGGGCATATTGATTGTCAAATCAAAGGCATCAGCCAAGTATAGACTAAACCATATCTTTTTGGGTGGCAGTGTGAACTTCTCCTGAGCGGGGAATGTGAAATGCTGCATGACCATGCGCAAATGAATGGCAATCGTAGGTGTCATTGCGACCATGTCCTTTAATTTCTTCAGATTCCTGTTCTTCATATTGTCGGAGACCATAGTCTCTTTCTCCGTAGGAATGTGCATACCTTTCATGTCTAGAGCTTCCCTTACCAAATTGATAGTCAACCTGAAGCGCTTCAGCTCATTGCCCCTTGTGAGAGATGGGAGGACAAAGGTGCTGTATCCCTTTTTGTCTTTGCTCAGAGTGAGGGTGCTAATTGTTGGTGCATATCAAGCCTTCACACATTGGCTTGGAACATTGGAACCTTTGAAAGATATCTCTTCATGAAGGATAAGGCATAGTAACTCATACTTATGAGTTATTATCTTTTACCCCTTGTAAAAGTCTATTTGACTTGACATTTATTTGTAATCACTTGAAGTCATTCACCTACCTCATTAGTCGTGGAAAGAGAATAGTTAAGTGGAGAGAATATCTCCCTACTTTTAGAGGAGAGATTCAAGGGAGCCTAAGTTTGAATTTGAAATTCAAATCACAATCAATTCCTATAAAAACTCCATTTGAAAAGTCGCGGTTAGTTCACTCATTCCAGCTCACTCCCCGAGGCATATCTTCATTGTAACTGGGTGTGTGTTAGTGCTACTCCATAGCCTACATCACCACACCTCAATTAGCTATGCTTGTCATGCTATTGAGCTTGTACAATCTTATCAATCAATAGATATATACACATTTCTCATTTCTGATTCTCTGTGTTAACTTCTCCAAGTCTGTCAACTTCAAAGGAGCATATCTCAGGATCTACTGAACCAAATCAAGAGCTCTATAGCTCATTGGAACCAACTCAAGGTCTACTACAAGCATACAAAATCTCAGAGGATTTGATTCAACCATTTGGGAGAAATCCGCTTCGAAGTGCACACTGGTCTGTGTCTGCAGAGTTCCTAAAAAGTCGGGGGTAACTAGAAGTTTGCTAAACTTATTTCTCAGTGCATAGTTTATCAATTGAAGTGATTCCACTTGTGATTGGTAGATTACTAAGGTACTTTAATACTCCCAAAAGGAATTATTCCAATTTTAAGTGTGCTGGTCACACTGAGTAAAAGTCTGAACAGGTATCACTACAGGAATAGAAAGTTTTTCTTGATTTTTGAAGTACCAAGTCATCTGTTTTGGTTTGATCATTACCCAAACCATTTCCAAAGTACATATATGGTTTCTTTGTGTCATTTGGAAGCTAAGCAAGTCCACTAAGCATATCTGAAGAGAAAAGAGGGCAGGTGTAAAGCAGGTTTTGCAGCATCAACTCATTTCTTGAGTGCATCCAACCATCACTCCCAACAGTGGTATCAGAGCAAGAAGGTAATCATGGGTGATGGTTTCCCTTCATTCATTGACAAATTGGATAGAAATAACTACCAGGCTTGGTCATTGAGAATGAAGACCTATCTACAAGGGAGAAGTCTATTTGGATACATATCAGGAGATGAGGAGTTGCCCTCATTCAAGACTAGAGGACTACCTACAAAGGATGAACATGAAAGGCTCAACCAATGGTGTGCAAAGGATGCTTTGGCAAGGTCTTATCTCTTAAACTCTATATCTGACTTTCTTTTACCTCATGTAAGGAACTGTAAGACTTCCCAAGAGACTTGGGAAACCTTGTCAAACTATTTTTCTTCCAACACAAGGGCTAGGAAGAATCAATTATGGATTGAGTTCACAACCCTTAGGAAGCAGCCCAAGCAATCAGTCTCAGAGTATGTGACAAAGATCAAAGATGTGGCAGACCAACTAGCAAGCATTGGAGAGGAAATTGAAGAGGAGCAAATAGTCAGGCAAGTGACAAATGGACTCAAGGCAGATGATAAGTGGGAAAGTTTCACCACTGCAATGGACCTCTATATGGACATGCATACCCCTGATCTCACAACACTCATGGGCCAACTATTTACACATGAAGCAAAGTTCACCAAGGCTGGAGATCAATCAAAAGGTAACAACCCCTCTGCTCTCTATACTGATAAGAAGATTAAAGATAAAGGCAAGAAGAAACAGGATGAAGAAGGTTCTACCTCTCAAGCTAATTATGCAGGGAGAGGTAGGTCATCTAGAGGAAGAGGCAGAGGAGGTAAGTCAGGTAGGGGGAGACCCTACAACTCATCACCATGCAACATTTGTGGATTGTCCAATCATACCACAGATGAATGCTACAAGAACTACAAAAATCAGAGAGGAAGAGGCTACTCAAGAGGTGGATACTCTCAAGGGAGAGGCAGATTCAACCAACATCAAAGCTACAATGGATACAACAACCAATACAACAACAACTACAATAACAACCACAATGGAAACTACCAAGGTGGATTCAGAAATAGAAGAGACTACAACAATTACACAGAGGAGCAAGATGACTCCCTATTGATCATGAATATGACCTCCAAGATAGGTACAAATGATGATCATTTATTTTACATTGACTCAGGATGTTCTAACCATGTAGCTGGCAATGTTGCACTACTTTCTGATTTGGAAGAGCCCAAGGGCAAACATCAGGTACAAACAGGTGATGACACTAAACACTCTGTTGTCAAAGTTGGAAATGTGAAGACATGTGATGGTAACCAGAACCTATTAAGCAGGGTACTCTATGTACCAACAATAACTAAGAATTTAATGAGTGTTGGTCAGATTGTGGAGAAAGGTTTGCAGGTCAGATTCACACAACATGGAGCATATGTGGAGGATCCAAAACATGGATTCAGAAGGATAGCCAAAGGGGAGAAATCAGGTAGATTGTTTACATTTGAGCTAGAAGACACCAAAAATATTGCTTTGTATAATTATAAGGATCAGACACTTTCAGAGTTAGAGATATGGCACAAGAGATTAGGGCACATAGGTGAAAGGACTCTAAAGCAAATGTGCAGGGATCAATGTGTGCTTGGGATACCTAATGTATCCAAGCAACACATGATTTACAAATGTGGATCATGTCAATTTCGTAAGTCTCACAGATTACCCTACTCAAGGAAAGGTTTCATGCATGAAGACTATCTAGACTTGGTACACACAGATGTTTGGGGACCTAGCAAGGACCCTTCCATTTCTGGTTCAAGGTATTATGTGTCCTTCATTGATGACTATAGCAGGTGGACCATTTTATATTTTATGAAGCATAAGGATGAAGTATTTAATTGTTTCAAGAGGTATCTTGCACTTGTTGAAAATCAAACAGGTACAAGCTTGAAGAGGCTAAGGTCAGATGGTGGAGGAGAGTACTTCTCCAATGAGTTTGAAGATTTCTTGCAGGAAAGAGGCATCAAAAGGGAGATCACTACAAGGTATTCACCTGAACAAAATGGGGTAGCAGAAAGAAGGAATAGACTTATAGTAGAAACAGCTAGGTCTATGCTTAATGAGAAAAAGTTGCCAAATTACTTATGGGCAGAGAGTGTATCCACTGCCACTTATCTCATCAATAGGTTGCCATCCAAATCACTTGATGGCATGACACCATATGAAGCTTGGCATGGTAAGAGACCCTCTCTGGATCATTGCAAAATTTTTGGTTGTATAGCATATGTGCATATTCCCTCACAGGTAAGGGGTAAGCTAGACCCCAAGGCTGAAAAATGTATCTTCATTGGTTATGATTTGAACCAAAAAGGATACAGATTCTACAACCCCACAAACAAAGGGTTCAAGGTAAGCAGAGATGTCATATTTGATGAAAATGACTCTTGGTATGAGAATGAATGCAGGAAAGTGAGTCTACCCTATGACATGGAAGAAGATTTTCCAAAGCTTACCAAGGAAGAGCCAACTCAGCAAGAAGATTCAAGCTCAGATGATGATACAATAAACCTTGAAGAGTTCAAGGCTTGGAAGTCCAAAGGAAAGATGAAGATGAAGCAATTAGAGGATAAGCCAGAAACTTCTACTCAAGCAATGAGGAGATCATAAAGAGAAAAGAAGAAGCCTATCAGATTTGGGTATGACACATCACTTGTAACTAAACATTCTGTATATCTTGCAAAAGACTTGTTGAATGAAGAACCAGGTACCTATGAAGAAGCAATAATCAAACCAGAATGGAGAGAAGCCATGGATGAAGAGATAGAAGCTCTTAAGGAAAGTGATACTTGGGACTTGGTACCCAAGAAGGACTCTATGAAGGTGATAGGATCCAGATGGATCTACAAACTAAAGAAGAATTCAGATGGAACAATAAACAGGTACAAAGCTAGGTTGGTAGCCAAGGGTTTTGCACAAACCCAAGGCATTGATTATGAGGAGACATTTTCTCCTGTGGCCAAGATGCCAACTATCAGAGTATTGGTGAGTGTAGCTGCATCCAAGAATTGGAACATGTACCAATTGGATGTGAAGAATGCATTCTTGAATGGATGGATATCTGAAGAAGTCTACATGTCACAACCACCTGGATATGAAGATCCAAAAAAGGTACATTATGTTTGTAAATTGAAGAAGGCTCTATATGGTTTGAAGCAGGCACCTAGAGCATGGAATTACAGATTGACCACCTACCTCCTAGACCAAGGATTTGTGATGAGCAAAGCAGACACTTCTCTATTCATAAAGAGAAGTAGTACAGAGGTAATCTACTTATGTGTTTATGTTGATGACATCATCATTACAGGCAATGATGTCAATGGGATTAGACACATCAAAGGACAGATGATGAAAGAATTCAAGTTCAGTGATCTTGGACTATTAAAGTATTTCTTAGGTCTTGAATTGGTCTACACAAATTCAGGTATCTACATCACTCAAAAGAAGTATGTACAGGATATGATCAAGAAGTTTGGTTTGCAGGATGCTAAGGTATCTACTACTCCAATGGAGGTTAACCAAAAGCTAAGTGCTGATGAAGGAGAAGAAATCAAAGACATTACAGGATACCAAAGTATGGTAGGTAGTTTGAACTATGCTACCTTGACAAGAATTGACATAGCATATGGAGTAAGTGTGCTTAGTCAATTCATGCACAAACCTAGGGTACCTCACCTAGAGGCAGCAAAGAAAATCTTGAAGTATTTGAAGGGAACACAAAGTCATGGTTTGTATTTTCCTTATACATCAGATATTGACATAAAAGTCTACTCAGATGCAGATTGGGCAGGATGCAAGGATGATAGGAGGAGCACATCTGGTTACATTTGTTTTGCAGGAGATAAGCCTATTTCTTGGTCAGCCAAGAAGCAACCTACAGTGGCATTGTCATCCACTGAAGCAGAATATAGAGGGCTTGCCAATGCAACTCAAGAAGCTATCTGGTTGAAGCTTCTATATACAGAGTTAGGTCTACACACAAGACCACCTATTATCTTTGGAGACAACACTAGCTCTCTTCACCTTGCAGCAAATCCAATTTATCATGCCAGAACCAAACACATAGAGGTTCATTACCACTATGTGAGAGAAAAGCTACTTAGCAAAGAGATTCAATTGACATATGTGTCTACTAACATGCAATGTGCAGATTTACTTACAAAGGCATTGGATGGAAACAAGTTATGCAGATTCAAATCTATGATTGGATTGCAGGAAGTGATTGAAGAATGAAAGAGAAGACTTAAGTCAAAGTGTTTGGCTTGAGGGGGAGCTGTTGGTGCATATCAAGCCTTCACACATTGGCTTGGAACATTGGAACCTTTGAAAGATATCTCTTCATGAAGGATAAGGCATAGGAACTCATACTTATGAGTTATTATCTTTTACCCCTTGTAAAAGTCTATTTGACTTGACATTTATTTGTAATCACTTGAAGTCATTCACCTACCTCATTAGTCGTGGAAAGAGAATAGTTAAGTGGAGAGAATATCTCCCTACTTTTAGAGGAGAGATTCAAGGGAGCCTAAGTTTGAATTTGAAATTCAAATCACAATCAATTCCTATAAAAACTCCATTTGAAAAGTCGCGGTTAGTTCACTCATTCCAGCTCACTCCCCGAGGCATATCTTCATTGTAACTGGGTGTGTGTTAGTGCTACTCCATAGCCTACATCACCACACCTCAATTAGCTATGCTTGTCATGCTATTGAGCTTGTACAATCTTATCAATCAATAGATATATACACATTTCTCATTTCTGATTCTCTGTGTTAACTTCTCCAAGTCTGTCAACTTCAAAGGAGCATATCTCAGGATCTACTGAACCAAATCAAGAGATCTATAGCTCATTGGAACCAGCTCAAGGTCTACTACAAGCATACAAAATCTCAGAGGATTTGATTCAACAATTTGGGAGAAATCCGCTTCGAAGTGCACACTGGTCTGTGTCTGCAGAGTTCCTAAAAAGTCGGGGGTAACTAGAAGTTTGCTAAACTTATTTCTCAGTGCATAGTTTATCAATTGAAGTGATTCCACTTGTGATTGGTAGCTTACTAAGGTACTTTAATACTCCCAAAAGGAATTATTCCAATTTTAAGTGTGCTGGTCACACTGAGTAAAAGTCTGAACAGGTATCACTACAGGAATAGAAAGTTTTTCTTGATTTTTGAAGTACCAAGTCATCTGTTTTGGTTTGATCATTACCCAAACCATTTCCAAAGTACATATATGGTTTCTTTGTGTCATTTGGAAGCTAAGCAAGTCCACTAAGCATATCTGAAGAGAAAAGAGGGCAGGTGTAAAGCAGGTTTTGCAGCGTCAACTCATTTCTTGAGTGCATCCAACCATCACTCCCAACACTAATCAAATACGAGCATCTTAGAAAGTCGGGCTTTGGCAATTGGAATTTGAAGTAATCGTAGAGTCCTGCCTTCTTCCATATAGGTTTCAACCCTTCATTATTTTTGCAGTTTCTCAAATTCGCTGGTGAAGAAGTGATATCTGCCCCAGCGCCCATTGAATTCTATCTCGGCCTCCCACATGTAAGTGCCTTCATCCAGAGATCCTGCCACATCACTGAACCAATGTGAGTTTTTGCTGACCGGCATTGTGTGCCCCTGTGGAGGATTCTGAATCGGGATGGCGTGTAATGCCCTCAATGCCACTGGGCGTTCCTTCAATTCCTCCTCAATGGGAAGACTTTCAATGTCCACGACTTGGGGGCTGGTGCCAGCCTGGGAGCTAGTTCCTGCCATATCTGCCATGTTACTTCTTGCCTCCTGACTTTGTGAGAATATAGAAACATGTGTTAACATTGTAAAGGACAAGATAGAACCATTTTTGTCCCCATTACAACATTAACATGAGGTTCGGGAGAGATTAGTAGGTTATTAAGTGCTCGGTGCTTGTGCGTGTAGTTAGGAATTGGGTAGACCTAGGAGCTAAGTGGAATGATGTAGTGTGAGAGTGACGTAGTTAGTAGGTGGGCATGGATTTACAACTGGGGTCCGGGGGTTCATTACAAGTTTTAGGTTGCCAAATGTAGTGGATGGTTTTTTATCTTGATTTTGTGGAGACTCTTGGGATTTTGATAGGAGTATTTACTTGAAAATGAGGCTTTTTAGGGACCCATTTACAAGTGATTCTACTTGTGCTCATGGAAGAATATGTGTCCGTGCGTGATGTATAAGAATGGGCATCGGATGTTCGAGTGAGTGAAACATGTTGTACCGGGCGTGGCCTCGGTGTAGCTATTTGAGCCCGCAAGAAAGCCTTAGGCACCCAGATTTGTCGTGATTATGGGCTGGCCTTCATCGACTTCTTGGGTACCCAAATAGACTTCACTTTCGTAGAAGAATTTATGAGAGACTTCTTATTAGTGTCGTGTTGTTGATTACTAATAAGAGGTTGTGGCCGTGGGGTTGGCATGGTCACAACAGGGTGTTCGCCTTTCCGCACCCACACTTGTTTCAACGGCTGAGACATTCTGCTTCGCACGTTTTTTTGGCCTCCAGTATAGGTAGTACTCTGCTCCTTCTACCTTTGGTTGCTTCATCCCTCTGGCCTTTGGAAAAGAAGGGACTCCCGTCTTATCCTTGACTCCTTTGTTGAGACAATCCTCTTTCTGCATCATATAGTTTTGGACAAGAATAGCATTGTCAACTTCATGTGCGCCCCTGGAAGGACCAGGAGTTCGTGCCTTACCTAGTTCCTTGAGTGCCTCATTTTCCAATTCAACTGTAATTCGACTATGATTTACCCATACCTGAAGAAGTCCACTCCTTAGGTTTAGGTTGACTGCATGATCATAGATCCAGTCCTGACCCAAGACAAGAGGCTCAGTGAGGTCCTCATCTTGACACACTAGTACTTTGACTGTCATTACTTCGTCTTGAACGTAGAGGGGAAGTTCCACCTCGCCCATGCAAGGGGTTTCCATGCCTCCCAATCCTATAAGATATGCTTCTATATGATTGACAATTAATTTCAACTTTTGACAGTACGAAACTTTAACAGCACTAGTGGCTGCCCCTGAGTCAATCAAGGCTCTTACAGTCCTTGCACCCTTTCCTTGTCCTATCTCTAAGGTAATAAAAGGACGTCGGTCAATTATCCTATGAGAGCTGATACCTGAAACTTCACGCATAGCCACATGATATCCTTGATCTGCATATGCATCTGTCCTAGGTTGCTCTCTACCCTATCTTCTCAACTTCATTCTTCGGATACGTTCCAATGCTTCTGCTTGAGCTTCTTCTCGAATTCGTCTTTCTTCTTCTTTGTGTTTCTTAGCAGTGTTGAGTCGACTTAGCATCTCTTCCGTCAGAGGTTCCTGATATAACTTGACTCTGCATCCACTTATGTAGCTCGGGAGAATATCCCCTTCTAATGTGGCTAGTTGCACTGCTCCACTTGTTGAGATTCTATTAATGATCATGGGTCCGTAGCCTCTTTTCTCTAGTTTTCTCGCATGTTGTTTCAAAGTGTAGACTAGTACTAGGTCGCCTGCCTTCAAACCTTTATCCTTAACCTGGGCATCAAAGTATGCCTTCTATCGTTTCTTAGCTGCACATATCCCTGCAGCCGCCCTCAGTCTTGTTTCTCCTAGTCGTCCAAGGTCAAAAAGTCTAGAGGAGAGTTCATGACCTGTCCATTCATGCTCTTGTGCTACTTTCAATGTAGGTATCAAGAAGTCCAACGGTAGCACTGCATTTTGGCCAAATACCATCTGAAAGGGGGTGGCTTGGAGTACCGTTTTGTGGGTGACTCGGTATGCCCAAACAGCATGGTGTAGCTGTTTGTCCCAATCAGAGTGTTTATTGTTCACTAATTTCGTCAGTACATTGCATAAGATCTTATTTGTGCTCTCAGCCTGGCCATTAGCTTGGGGGTGATAGGGGTCAGACTTCTTATGTACTACCAAGAATTCTTGTAGCAGATTTTCAATAACTCCATTCAAGAAGTGAGTACCTCTGTCACTGACTAGCTCTATAGGTAACCCGTATCTGGTGAACACATTCTCAAATAAGAACTTAGCTGTTGTTTGAGCATCGTTCTTCGTTGTGGCTTTTACCTCTACCCACTTGGTTAGATAGTCCGTGGCAACAATGATATACTCTGAATGTGAACCCTTGGTTGGGAGATTAATAGGACCTACAAAGTCTATCCCCCACTTAGAGAATGCACGTCCACCCATCATCGGTTTCAGTGGCATCTCATCTTTGCGTATAGGATACTGAGTTCTCTGACAAACATCACACCGTTTCACATAGGTATGTGCATCCATGTGAAGGGTCGGCCACCAGAAGCCCGCAAATAGTATTGCCTTGATCACCCGATCTGGTCCAAAGTGTCCTCCTGCTACACCTTGGTGAGCAGTTTCCAAGATCTTGAGATATTCACTCTCATGGACACATAGTCTCAGGTAACCATCTTTACCACGCTTGTATAGATTATCACCAATGAGAGAGTAATCCAGGGCTTCTTGTTCTAAACTCCTTTTCCTAGCCAGAGTCATGTCTGGAGGGAATGTTTTCATCCTCAAGAAGGATACTAGTGGTTCACTCCAATTTGGCACTATGGACACTTGATAAAGAGTGGCATGTTCCACAGGTGGTTTAGTGCAGCAGATTGGACATTCCTTGCACAACTTCTGGACATCAACTTCCATAGTTGGCCAATGCACTCCGAGTCTCTTTAGTGTCTGTAGGGTTTGTGGCTTTGAGTAGTGTTGCTCTAATGCACCTACATGTGCTAATTGCAACCATTTAGCATACTCATCCTCTTCCACACAACAAGCCAAGATCCCTTGATCTATGTGTTTGTACATACTACCTGCCATGATGTGATACTTTTGGGCTTTCACTACCTCTCTATCCTACATGTTTATTACTGGGTGGTTAGGCCCGTACGTCAATACTAGCACTAATGACTTAGCCCACTGCGGCACCACTTCCAAATTAAACAAGTAAGCATCAGGAAGGTCATCTGACACTCCTTGTGGGGCTTCTCCAGATGTGAGCCTAGAGAGATGGTCTGCTCTCAAGTGAGTCTTCCCTTTCCTTACCACAACCTCGAAATCATATTCCATTAGCAAGAGAAACCATCTCACTAATCTTCCTGTATTGCATGGCTTGTTCACGAGATATAGCAGTGCCTAATGGTCAGTAAAAAAATTAAACTTATTTGCAAGCAAGTAATGTCTAAACTTTTTAACTGCATATACCATGCCTAGTCCTTCTCTCTCCGTAGTGGTATAATTTCGTTCAGCTGCATTCAATTGTCTACTAGCATAGGCAATTGGAAGATCCATATTACCTTCACCGATATAGGCTGCGCAAGCACACACCCAATAGCATAATTAGATGCATCAACATGAACATGGAAAGGCTTATTCCAATCTGGTGTGGTCAAGATTGGTGTTGAACATAATCGCCGTTTAAGCTCATTGAAGGAATGCTCACATTCATCAGTCCACTCAAAGTTAGTCAAAAGTCCATACAGAGGCTTTGCTATGATGGCATACATGTGTATAAACCGTCGGTAATAACCACAATGCCCCATGAAAGCTTGTACTTCCTTGACATTCTTTGGCCTAGGTAACTCGGCTATGGCTCTCACTTTCTCTTCATCAGTGGATATGCCATTCTTTGACACTATGTGTCCTAGAATCTTGCCTTGCCTGACCATAAAAACGCACTTTTCTGGGTTCAGGCAGACTTGATATTCTCTACATTTGTCAAAGATTTGTCTGAGTTCAGGAATATGGGTTTGTATAATGTTGGAATGAGCACAAAGATCATCAACATAGACTTCTAAGTTCTTCCTCAGGAACTCTTTAAATACATGGCACATCAGCCTCTGGAAGGTAGCGGGTGCATTGGTAAGCCCAAATGGCATTACTCTAAAGGCAAATATGCCCCATTCAGTGGCAAAGGCCGTCTTGTGCTGATCTTCTGGAGCTATGGCTACTTGATTGTAGCCCGAAAATCCATCAAGGAAGCTATACACTTCCTTGCCTGCTACTCTTTCTAAGAGATGCTCTGTGATAGGAAGCGGATAGTTATCTCGAATTGTGGCTGCATTGACCTTCTTTAAGTTAATGCATACATGCAGCTTTCCATTTTTCTTGGGCACCACTATGATGGGGGATACCCACTCAGTGTGCTCAATTTCATAGATGAATCCAGCTTCCACCAATCTATCTATCTCCTCTTTTATCTTGGCAGCATAATTATCATTATATGTGTATGGCTTCTGCTTAGAGGGTTTCGCATCTGAGGTCATAAGAATCGTGTGCGAGCATATGTCAGAGTCTACACCTTTCAGGTCCTTGTAGCTCCAAGCGAATACATCTCTGTATTCTCTAAGCAAGGCTATCAATTCGTGCTCTTCTTCTTCCGTCAGGTCGTGGCCTATGTATGTGCATCTCTCTTCTCCTTCTTCCATACATCTCTGTATTCTCTAAGCAAGGCTATCAATTCGTGCTCTTCTTCTTCCGTCAGGTCGTGGCCTATGTATGTGCATCTCTCTTCTCCTTCTTCCACAGCTACCACTATTTTCTTGGTGGTTTCTTTGTTATCATAGGCCTCCCTTGATTGTGCCTCTCGTTTAGGCATTCTGATCATGACTCTCCTATCATCTATCTCATACTTCTTGAAATATTCCGGGACCTCAAACAAAGATTCTTCCTCTTCTGATGTGACTTCTCTCTTCTTTCTTTTCTTTCCTTCTTCCTTCGGGGTCACATGTGTGGCTAGCCTTAAATCATTTGTAAGCTCTCCATGCCTCTGGGGTTGAAATTCTACTTCATAAAAGTATTCTTCATCTGATGCAAAAGGTGGATCCATAATGATTGACTCTAGATCGGAGTCACTTGCATCCTCAAATGCATCAGGGATAGGTTCACACTCTTCTAACACTGCCTCTCCCATGATTGGCTCTATGGAGAAGACTGAAATGTCATAGCCATCTTCATCACAGTGAGGTGTCCATTGTTCTTCATTGATGGCTACATCCATTGTTGCTAGGATTTATGCCCAGCCGTGGGGTTCAAATTCTTTGTCAGGAAAGACTACAGGTGCATAGGCTAGGTCTTGAATTGATCTATGTGTTTCTTTTGCACCTATCTATCTGGCTTCTTCTCTCTTCTCTTCTTCTACTGCTACTTTGCACATCCATAAGTGGGTGTCTTCATGCATCCATGAGGATCCTGATCCTATGGAATGCACCGATTCCGTATCATCTTTGGCTCTATGGAGGGGATTCCATTGGATAGGAGGGACATCTCTATGAGAGTAATCTTTGAGATTCACTTTGGTTGTAACACCTAAGTGTTGCAGGTACAAGGAATTGGTTCCCCAGTCCTGTACCACTTGCAACTGTCGCATAAAGGGTCATCCCAAGATCATTTCATAGGCATGATTTTTGCTAAAATCACATATAGCAAATGTATGCTCAAACTCAACACCACATGTGGTGAGAGTTATTCCTTCTAACAGCCCTAAGGGTCTCTCTATGTGACCATCGGCCATTTGCAATTTCATCCTCGTGGGCCTGAGTGCTGGTTTGCCCCAACACTTCCATAGGGAAGTGGTAGCAATTGCAACTCCTGCACCTGAGTCTAGAATGGCCTTGGTGGTGTATCACCTTGATGGGTGATAGGAAGATATGTGTTTCCCTCTTCGCCCTCACTCATGTCTCCTATCTTGTCCAAGGGTATTTCTGGCACTGTTCTCTGGGACCCTACCTGGGAACGAGGTTTTGCTATCTCTAGTACTTGTTTGGCTACATGTTTCCATAGCTCTGGCCTTACTTTGAGTAGCTCTTCTAACGTGAGGTTGCATTGTATTTTAGTGTTTTTCACTACCTCTGTGTTCCTAGGTATGACGGAGTCCTCATTTCATACCATGACCGTGGGTGCTCTCATACAAGTAGACTTAGCTTCCCATGGGCCTGTGAAGTGGGGTAATTCTTGTAGAGAGTTAGACTCAAAGTCTAATCTTTCCTGAGATTGGGTGCTCTCCTGCTCCTCATAAATGGATGGGATGTCTTGTGGGAATTGGTCGTGTGCATCATCCACAAGTTCAATGGGAGGAGGGACTTCACTCTCTTTAGCCCATTTGTCTTCTTGAATCTCTCGTAGGAATTCTGGTTTGAACCGATTCATAGAAGATGATGTGTCTGGCTCCGTAGAGTTAGGCACATAGGCTCCCTAGGCAGGAAGACTTACTCTTTCACTTGCCTTGTCCTTGTGTTGAGAGGCGGGTTCCTTTTCTGATTGTGCAATTGGCCTCTCTATTCTTTCTAACAGTCCTTCAAAGTGCAGCTGCATCTTGGCTGAGCTAGATATGTTAAAAAGGCGGCTGACTTCAAACATGGTTTGAGCCAACTCCACCATCTTAGCACAAATTTTAGTTCGTTCAAGCTCTAATTCTACTCTAGGGTAGCACTTTCCATGATCAGTTATGGTTGGCCCATCTTGGATTCTGGCCTGATATGCTTTAAGCATCATGTTTAGGTCCTCGGGAGTGGGATCTGCTAGGACTGATCCTACTCTAGGGGGTGGTGGAATTAGGTGAGGCGGGTTGGAAGGTGGCGGTTCGGATGGAGTTGGGAATGATGGCGGAGGGGTAGTGTGAGAGGGAGTTGGAGATGTGAGTTCAGTTATCCTGGCTCTCGTTTCTCTTACGCTTTCCTCAAGTTCACTCATTTTCTTTGCCCATTGTCTTTTCATTCTTTCACGACTATCTCTCCAAGCTCTAGTCCTCTTCTTTGTCATGCTCTCCGTTTCACTAACATCTGGGCTCTTTTCCTGGCCTACACTTTGGTTTTGTTGCAAGGCTTGGGCTCTAGTGATCACTTGCACTGGTGTAGTGGACGTCACACTTCCTGTGGAGTCTACCACTAACCCTACGACATTGATAGGAGTGATTTTCGGTATATTATTAGGATTCTTTGGGCAATCTCGTAAAAGATGCTCCTTTCCACACTCCTGGCAATAGCCCTGGATCGTCACTGACTGGGGTTGTGTAGGTGGAGGTAAGGGACAATCACGAATGAGATGATCTCCCTGACATCTGTAGCATGGTCCTCTAGGGAATGGGGGTCTCACTTGCCTAGGTTGAGGTCTAGAGTTGGGGTTTGCGTACATGACATTAGCATACTCTGGCTCCTAATTAGGTTCACTCGGTTCCTCACTGTAAAAGGACTCACCATGTTCAGGAGACTGCATGTAGTAAGCCTGGGGACTATCAACATGTGTAGAATCAAAGCTATGGTCACTGGGATCACTTTCTGAAATTAATGGTGTTACTGGGACTATAGCTCTATTCAGGTTTTCTTCTGCAGCAGCATACTTCACCGGAATCACATTAGTAGGAGCAGGTGGTTGTTGCACTAGCACTGGCTGGGGTCTCAGTTGGGCCTATATTGCGGTTGGTAATTTTGTTGGGGCCTAGTATACTGTTGTGGTGGGTATTGACTCTAGTATCTGCCTTGTTGAGGGTATGGCTGAGGGTAGGTTTGCCTAACAGCTTGCTTATTGTATGGGCAGTCTTATGCTGTGTGATTGGTGTATCTTCGTTCTATGGTGCAGTACTGGCTACTAGGATTTACTTGGGGTTGAGCCATAATGGGACATACATTCGCCATATGGTCACCTCCACAAGTATATCATCTTTTCACAGGGGCAAATCTTGGGAGTTGTTTGCTAGTGACACCTAATTTCTGAGCTACTTTTTCTGCTAATTCCTCAATAGATGTGGATTGCGTGGAAGAGAGACTAGAAGAGCTATCAGTATCTTTGTAGATTTTTGAAAGCTCTAATTCCTCCCCTAGGTTATCCTCGATGTCAATGCACACGCGTACACACTCTTCTATGGTCCTAGGGTCCTTCAAGTACACATATGATCTCAATTTGGTGCTTAGCAATCCATCCAAGAACAAAGCCACTTGCTTAGCTGGTGTGGGTAACTCATAAACAGGGCATCTCTCTAGGTATTGCCTAAATCTTCTTCCAGCAAGTCTCACGGTTTCTTGAGGGGTTTGCTTAAAGCTGTGAATCAGCGAGGACGTGTTATGTCTTATGCCACTTTTAGAGAATTCGATAATGAATGCCTCTAGAAGTTGATCTATGCTCCTGAACTACCTCTCGTTTAGTGGCTGAAACCATGTCAGGGCAATGTTCCTAAGGGTTAGACCAAAGGCATTGTACTGTGTAAACAGATCTTCAACTTGTTCAGCTCTCAAGACTTGCCTAAACTCCGCCACATGATCGTATGGATCTCCAGTGCCATCGAAGGAGTTCTTCATGGACTTAACTAGCTGAGTCGGTCTCAAAGTCCTTGCGTGCTCTCTAGGTCTTGGTAGAGGGAAATCGTCCATATATTCTTTGATTCCTTGGAGCTCTAAGTACCTCAGGTTCCACTCTATTTGTTTCCGTTCTCGTTCTTTCTCTGCCCACAGGGTTGGCAAAGCTTACTTCTGGCCTATCTCTACTTTTGTCTCTTTGAGCTCCATGAGCATGGGATGCTCCCGCTCCCGGGTGACCATAGGACATGTTCGATCTTGGTTGGGGAAAAACGAATTCCCCCTTCCAAGTATAAGCATGCCTGTCATGTTCTGTAACCACAAAGATCCTCTCTAAAGCGTGATCTAAGTAAGTCACCCTGCCTGGGCTATCAGAATCTTTGAACTCATAGATCAGGATTGACCCTACATCATTTGGCCTATTTGATTTATACCTCCAAAAGGCTTCATTGGTCTCTTGGTTGAGGAGCAGATCTATACTCTTATTGTCCTGGGGAACCCACTCCGGATTGAGGATTCGAGTAAGAACAGATTTCCCTCGAGGGGTCCTAGGCTCTCCTCCTACGTTCCCTTGTTCTAGGTCATCTATGTTCGTCTCAGGGATCACATTCCCGAATTCATCTGTCCTATCTGGGTGACTGGTGACTACATATATGGTTCCTTCTTTATCCAGGTATGCTCCATTGTCAAACTTTATCGCTGGGTGTTCTAGTCCAATGGATTGGTCAGGATTTTTAATCTGGACCACGGATCTTCCTAGGCCGTCCTCATAGATGCTAGCACCTAATCGGTTGGTCCTAAGGTATTCCAGTTGCGTCTTGTAGGGGCCTTCCACCCTATACAGATATGGCACACCTATACTTCCTGTAGGTCTGTCCATACCTTGAGACATCTCTGATTCACTAGTCTCAGAGCTAGGGTAATGCGAGTGGTGACTCAACTGCTGGGCCCAAGACCTAGCAGTATGATTAATGCTAGCCTCTGAAGACCTAAGACTTTTTCTATCTCTTACTAGATGTCGTCCTGATCTAAGGTTCATAGGCCTATTTAAGTAGCCCAATTTTTGCCCAAAGTACAACCTCGTTGCCGATCAATTGGTGTCAGTCACTTGCTTTTTTTTTAGTGTGTTATCGTTTTTATGATCTTGTCTGATATCGCGTCGTCAAGAATTTTTGAGTTACTTTTCCGCACTTAAGTTGATCGTCCCACATTAAGTTCTTTTCCTTTATAGTTCTCGGTCACACACAGGTTATCTCTTGAACTTGATTTCTTAGATAGTCTTTGACTTGACTTGTCACGTGCCTATCGTTGTCCTGACTTACTCCTAACACTACTCGAACTTAGCCTAAGCTAAGAATTGACAAAGGGAGTTGAGAATATTCCAACCTTACTTGTTGATCCCTTGCTTTATGACGCTCAAGAACCCGATTCTCAAGCTTGCAAAGAAACCCTTGCTTTGGATGCTCTCAATTGCTCTCAATGGACCTGTGAATGTCCCAAAATTAGCTCAAGACTTAAACTCAAATGACAGATAGATCACATTCGTGCATGTAATTTGGATATCAATTTTGTCCCCTGTCTTTATTGCAAACAATTCTAGAGATCCCTTGGTTTTGTTCCCCCTAGGTATGGTATTTGATACACAAATTTTTCTCAAGACACACTTGTAAGTACTTCACAAACCACTAATTATTTGCTAGGTATGCCAAAAATTACCCCAAGAACTTGGTATTAAAAACCCTAGAAAATTAGCCAAAAAAGCCTGTCAATCACGATCGATAGGTCTGTCAATCGCGATTGACAGAGGTGTCCGTCGGGGCCTGTCGGTCGCGATCGATAGTGTCAATCGCGATCGACAGTGTCAATCGCGATCGAAGAGTCGATCGTGGGTCCTGTCAATCGCGATCGATGGTGTCAATCACGATCGACATGTGTTCCGGGATTTCTGTCGTAAATTCAGTCGATCGGGGCTATGTCCGTCGCCATGGACATGTGGCAACGCGTAAAATTCAGTCAATCGCCAAAATTCAATCAGTCGTGATCGACGGTGTCAATCGCGACTGACAAGGGTGTCGATCGCGACCGATGGTGTCAATCGCAATTGACAGGGTCAGTCGATCATCTCTGTCGGTCGCGATTGACAGATGTTGTCGATCGTGGCTGTCAGTCGCGATCGACTGTATCAATCGTGATTGACAGAGGAACTCGGAATTTTTTAACTGTTTTTAGTGATTTAGCATGTGCTCATCATGTAGATTATGGTGGTGCACTTTGTTTTACCAAATGGGCGTTTTTTCTGTCGATCGCGATCGACAGACTTCAGTGACACAGAGACAGTTCCATTATGTTTCGTACCTGCGCGGAGTGCTGGAGATGATGATGCAGCAAGTACCTGCAAGAAAGCTCAAGAGACACGCAAAAACAACGCACACAATATCGCTCTCTCGCTCTCTCTCACAAGTGGAATGAGGGAAATGACGTGGAGAAGGTGATATGATCAAAAACTGAAAATTTCCGCGATGATGGAGATGGCGATCGGATATGGTGAGGATGATGATGGTGATGATGGTGGTGAGGTAAGAAAAAGAAAAATAAGAAGAGTAGATAAATTACCTCCAATGCCAACGTCTCGAATCTACGTCTTACCATCACATGCTCGTCCTCAAAGCTCGATCCCCGGCAACGGCGCCAAAATTTGGTGTAGCTCAGTGATGAGAAGCACCTCCTTTAATGTCAATCCGGGAAGACGTGAGGATGGTCTGACGACCTCGAGCAAGTGAAGGCACAAGTGCGTGAGTGAGAAGCACACTAACATGCACACACATACACACACACGCGCACACAAGGTAAGACAAAGAGTGAGAAGCAATGGAGTTCTTTTAGATTACTTCAAAAGTGCTCATACAAGTTTAGATCAATTACAAGCTAACCTCAAAAATGAGCTCTCTAGCTCTATTTATAGTTTTTTACTAGGTTTTGGTCGTGTCCAGACCTAGTGTCCAGCCTAGTTAAAAATTAGGTTCTAGGGCCTATTTGAAGACTCAAACGAAGTCTAAAAATTATGAAAATTGGTAGGTAGCTACTTTGAATGCTCCTCAAGCTCAAGGACTCCTTGGCTTGCACAAAATGGAGCTACAAAAATATGAAATGGTATCTACAATGGCTTTTAGTGATGAAAATCACTATTGTTGTAGGGATTTCTTCTAACTATTTGACATACATATCTTCGAGCTCCCTACTTGCTCCTTCTCCTTGTGTG
>CM035436.1:46330919-46333419 GCA_020310875.1 Ceratopteris richardii | reverse complement strand
AGGTATACATGGAACAACCTCAAGGGTTTATAGATTCCAGGTATCCAAATTTTGTTTGCAGATTGGGAAGAGCACTCTATGGTTTGAAGCAAGATCCAAGAGCATGGAACTATAGATTGGTGAAGTATCTCAATGATCTTGGATATCAAAGTTCAAAAGCAGATTCAAGTCTACTCATAAAAAGAATAGAGGAAGGTACACTCTACATTTGTATTTATGTAGATGACATTATAATCATAGGTACTTCAGATGAAGTAATTAAGGAGGTAAAGAGATTACTTGAGAAAGAATTCAAGATTAGTGATCTAGGAGAGTTATCATACTTTCTTGGTATGGAAGTCACTTATACAGATCATGGCATATATGTATCACAAAAAAAGTATCTTCTGAACGTATTGAAGAAGTTTGGTATGGAAAATTGAAGAGAAGCTTCAACTCCACTTGAAGTTAATCACAAGCTCAGTGAATATGATGGTGCATAATACAAAGATATGAGGAAGTATCAATCTCTTGTGGGCAGTTTGATTTATGCTACACTAACAAGACCTGATCTTAGTTATGGACTGGGAGTTCTATCACAATTTCATGCATTGTCCTAAGGAACCACATTGGATTGCAGGTCAAAGAGTTCTCATATACATCAAAGGAACCATAAAGGAAGGATTATATTATCCTTTTACTTCATATTTGAAGTTGAGAGCATATAGTGACTCAAACTGGGCAAGTAATCAAGATGACAGAAGATCAACTCATGGCCACATGATATACATGCAATTGGTGATAAGCTTGTAATTTAGTGTTCAAAGAAACAACATACAATAGCATTATCATCAACTGAAGCTGAGTACAAAGGACTTGTAGAAGCAGCTAAGGAGGTCATATGGATGCAGACATTGTTCAAAAGCTTAGGTATTAATCAAGGTATACCTACAATACATGGAGATAATATGAGTTCACTTTATCTTGTAGTAAATCAAGTATTTCATGCAAGAACAAAACATATAGACATATAGTATCATTTCCTGAGAGAAAAGGTAATGGAGAAAGAAATTTAAGTGGAGTACATTTCTACAAAGGATCAGATAGCACATATAATGACAAAGAGCTTGGATGGTGTGAAGAACACTAGATTCAAAAGCATGGTAGGAGTAAATGAAAAGAAGAAGATATGAAGAAATAGAGAATGTCAATTAGTGATTAAGGGGGAGCTTTTGGAGAACTAATCACAAATTGGAGATATATTTCAAGGTCAAAGTCTAAGAAGAAAAGCACATCCCTATGTGAAGGGACAATTTCACACATGTATTATATTTGTAAACTTAGTCTTAACTTTAGTTCAAGATTTTTCAAAAGTCCGAGATTGAGAAAATCTATTTAAGTTGGTTTGTATCAACTCACGCGAAGAGAGAGAGAGAGAGAGAGAGAGAGAGAGAGAGAGAGAGAGAGAGAGAGAGAGAGAGAGAGAGAGAGAGAGAGAGAATGAGAGATTGAGAGAATTGGAGATTTTGTAGGACTAAGAAATATTCGGGCTTCTTTGAGTAAGAAAGCACTTGTAAATTTCTAAGTTTTTCATAGCTATGAGAAGAACTAAGCAAATTTCAATGTATAAGACTCTCTCCACCATCTTCATATTTTGCCTACTATGTAATGATCTCAAAAGTTCAAGTTCTGCAAGCAAATCGATGTGTGGCATCGAGACTGTGATGATAAGTCATTATTTTATCTATTTGCTTTAACTACTATCGTAAAGTTTTTCAAAACAAGAGGTTGTTGGACCAATTCGATGCTTGGCATCGACTTGTAGTTGATAACCTATTATTTTCTATGCCTATGATTCACTTGATGCGTTTGTGCCTGAAAAAGTGAGGTTTTATGTGGGAATTTGATGCTTGACATCAATTCATGTTGAAAAGTGGACTTTTATGCACCAACTCGATGCTAAGAATTGATTTGCAGTATAGGGACATACTTTGGCTACAATATGCAAGGTTTCCTATTTTCCTAGCTCATACACGGTCAATTTCTGAAGGTCATAACTTGGTGTGTAGTGCTCGCTTTTTGGCAAAATCATAGCTTGTTCAAATGCTTTTCTCTTCTAATTTCATATACCAAAAGATCCTGGGAAAATAATATTTTTGCTAAGAGAAATGAGCAAAACATTGAAGGTATGTTATTTTAGTGACTAAATATTTATGTAGAAGTTAAGTTCTTAGTTTAAGCAATCATTTCTCAAAGTTTGGAGAGCCATTGACTTAAGGTAACCATAGAGGTTGTCTAGTGTCAAATTAATTCATTTATTGTGATGTTTCATACATTAACAATAGATAGATAGATAGAATGATAGATAGATATATAGATGGATAGATAGATATAAGGATAGATAGATAGATAAATAGAAAAATAGAAAGGTAGCTAGGTAGATAGGTAGCTAGGTAGGTAGATAGATAGATAAATATATATATAGATAGATCGATAGATAGATAGATAGATAGATAGATAG
>CM035436.1:46260919-46325919 GCA_020310875.1 Ceratopteris richardii | reverse complement strand
CTTTGGCACCCCATGCCTCTATGATGGTTTCTATAAGCTCTGTGGTTGCCTTTCTGAAATCTGTCACATAACTTTTTGATGTTACCTGCTGCCTCATGATCTTTAAAAGATTATCTAGTTTGACCCACACCTCCATTCTCTTTTTTTCTATTTCTGGTTTGCTTTTTACATTAGTCGTGACCTCACAAAATGTTTTCCATGAATTCCACATGGCATTAAGTTGTTTGCCATCATGGTTGCTGAAGAATCTCCTTGCTTTTGCACCTCCCATTGAGACATCCTGTAAAACATCACCTGTATTTTGTGAAAGCTTTGGATCTTTTCTTAGATGAACATCACCACCATGAAATCCCATTTCTGAAAGAAGACATTCACATTTTTTTATGCATTTATCTGGAAGAGTTGTAGGCTTGATAGAATATGCATAATCCAAGTGAAGACGGACCAACTTGTCAATGATTCTTAACTCTGCATGTAGTGTACATATGTATACATTCGTCAATGCTATTGGAAGTATGGGATCCCAAATCATTGAAGAAGATGAGTAGTTACGAAGAATAACATTTTGTCTAGAAGGAGCCTCTTCACCCTCAGCTCTAGCAATCCATCCATTTGTGCCTGGGCTTTGCATGCAATACAAGCAAGGGTACTTAGAATTTGCTCCCCCACTTATACCAAACATGCATTTGAGTGTCTTTAGGTCTCCACTCAAATGCCACTCAACTTGAAAGTTCTCGTAGTCTTTGACATTCAACAATTCTCCTGCATGATGCCCTTGGATAACATTTGGAATGTTTGTCTGTGAGAATAACCATTTAAGTGTTTTATGGCTCTCAGATGGAACTTGAGCACAGCCAACCCACCATAACTCCATTTCTGATTGTACTTTGAGAGATGGAGTATCCAATTTCCCAAGGCTATAGTCCAAAGCTTTGTTCATCAGTGCAATGCTTATTCTCTCCATCTCTTGATGTTTTTTAAGCTCAGCTTCATCAAGTTTGATTACAAATTTCAATAGACCAGAACATTCATGCTCTTTTATATTATAGAACTGAACCATGTATGTTTGAAGTTTTATAACATCTATCCATATGTTGTTAAATGCATTGTAAGTGAAATGTAACTTTTGTTTTCCTACTTCGTAAGGCATGTTACCGTGAATATGTTTATATTCACCAAATACTGATGTGATCTTCTTATTCAAGCAGAGCCGAAACTTTCCTACATGATGGGGTCTAGGCAATCCAAAACTTCTAACTTTGTTAAATTTTAAAAATTCACACCAAACTTTTGAAATTGCTCTATAACCTTTCCTACTCACTCCGACACTATCACAAATATTCTGAATTTGAGATGGTTCTAGTAAAAGATTCATTTTTGTCATGAGTTTTTGAAAAAAAAAAGCGTTTCAAGCATGTATTTTCATTTAGTTTCAATAGTCTTAAAACATCATTTTGACTCAAAATTTCATTACAGAAATGTATGCGCTCAAAACTGCTCGACATATTGAAACCTAGCACATTTGTCATATGATCTCTAACAATTTTCATTCTTTTCTTTTTCTGGCCAGATTTTTCAGTCAAATCTAAAAAAGGTTTTACTCGTTTTGACCGCATTCTCAAACCTATAGGAGTTTCTTTCATTTTTTTAAAAGACTCTAACTAAGAAGATAAAGTGGATAATTTGTTTTCTAGCTCCCTCATATGTAAATTCTTCTGGTGTAGTGTGTTTTGTAAATAGTTTATGTATTGTACATAATTCCTTGAAATATCCCAGAGCCTTGAACAATAGCCTCGTAAACCATCCTCACCATCTCCCACAAATCTAATCAGATCATGAAGATTATGAAAAGGGGGGTACCTTCCAGTTTGTGGATCAATTGGATAAACAGATCCATCTGTCCATATGTCGATATGTTTCTTGCCTTCCTTTTGCAATCCATCCACTTCAGGAGGATGAAGAGCCCTTCGAAATACTTTTCTTGTCGTCGCATACTCCTGACTAACTGCAATGTTGATATGGAACTTTTCACAATGATTTCGATTGATTGAAAGCTCAGCGAGAGTATTTGGGTTAACGTTCTCCATGGTTTGCTATGAAAAATGACTGGCAAGTGTCTAAAATGACGTGAAAGGGAGAAACAGGCTTACTATGAAAAGTAGAGAAAAAAAGCGCAAAATGTCATCAGCACACATTATATAGGTCCGTGAACAAGAGGAAAATTCGACTTTTGATCAGTGCCCGATGAGCACAAACTTCGAGGTGTAAGATATCACACAAACTTTTAATGATTATATGATACGAGTTTCTCTCTCTTCAAAATTTGCATAAGATACGTTTTAAATGAACTTACATGGAATTTCTTAAAGGATTTGACAACTTTAATCTCGATTAAGCACAACTAATTGAAATCCTTACACGGCCCTTTTTGGGCCCTTTTTCACCCTAATGGATAGATAGATATATAGATAGATAGATAGATAGATAGATAGATAGATAGATAGATAGATAGATAGATAGATAGATAGATAGATAGATAGATAGATAGATAGATAGATAGTTAGATAGATAGATAAATGGATATATAGATAGATTGATAAATAGATAGTTAGATAGATAGGTATATAGATAGATAGGTACATAGATAGATAGATGGATAGATAGATAGATAGATAGATAGATAGATAGATAGATAGATAGATAGATAGATAGATAGATAGATAGATAGATAGATAGATAGATAGATAGATAGATAGATAGATGGATAGATAGATAGATAGATAGATAGAGATATATATATATAGAGAGAGAGATAGATAGATAGATAGATAGACAGACAGAGAGACAAACAGACAGATAGACAGACAGACAGACAGACAGACAAACAGACAGATAGACAGACAGACAGACAGACAGACAAACAGACAAAGAGAGAGAGAGAGAGAGAGAGAGAGAGAGAGATAGATAGATAGATAGATACATAGATAGATACATAGATAGATAGATGGATGGATAGATAGATGGATATATGGATAGATAGATGGATATATGGATAGATAGATAGATAGATAGATATATAGATAGATAGATAGATAGATAGATAGATAGATAGATAGATAGATAGATAGATAGATAGATAGATAGATAGATAGATAGATAAATAGATAGATAGATAGATAGATATATAGATAGATAGACAGATAGATAGTCCGATGCTTTTCTCCTTCTTCCCTTTTTCATATTTCCTCTCCTCCTTTCATTTCTCTCCTCTCCTATCCTTTCTTAGAAATAAGTTTGAGGGTTAATTTGATAATAACTTACTCAAATGGAGTCCAAATTGGAGATATGACTTGTCAAGTTTGGGGTTTTTGGGCTTCTAGATTATTGGCACAAAGGGCTTCACAAATTCCTAACAACTTAAAAGTTATAGGTTTAAAACAAGAGTTTATTCATTAAAGATCTAAGATGATGCAAACACAAGAATTGAAGTCCTCTCTCCCCTTTAAGCTGATGGAGACACAAGAATTGAAGGCCCATCCCAAGAATCATTTCAACGAATTTGTTTGATAATCTATGAAGACACATGGAATTACACACATGCATAGAGAGACTTTTTATTGATATATGCATACCCATAGTGAGAACATAGATACACACATTGGATTGCACAAAGTGCAAACTATGGGGTAATCAAGTGTTCCTTCAATAATGAGAGGAGTGGACTCACAAAGCTTGAGTAGTGGGAGCTTGGGGTTGCATTGGTTGCTCTACCTTCTAAGAAGCTTGTTGAAGGTTGTGCCGGATATGAATGCCTTTTGATACTCATTACCTTTGTGATTTACCTCTTCCATGGATTAGTATTCTCTTTGGTTCTCTTCTTGCTTGTAACGATTCCTTCTTGGATAGTTGTTGTATAAAGCTTCAAGATCTCCTTCTGATATTTTTGTGCAATTTGTTGTTGTATGCAACTCCATGCGTAGATCATTTAGGATATTAACTGATATTGCAAAAATTTCATTTTCATAGTTTATATTTCTTTTACGCTTTAATATATCTCCACTCTCCACTGTGCACAAGATGTTTAGTGCATCCATAGAAAAGAACCCTCCCCCATCTCCAACTTCAACAAAGAGACTAACTGCTATATCAAGCTCAATAGATATTGGGGCTTCATTGTAGAAAGAGTTTTCTAATGAAGTTCCAAAGCTTATGAAGTCTATTGATCTCATGTGCCTTGTTATCCATGAAGCGACATTAATCAATGTAAATGGATAAAATTTCAAGTCCAAACCTGATTGTAAGATGAACAATGAAGTTATATCTAATCTGTTTTGCACTTACCCAAACACCTTGCTAGAAAATCATTCCTCCTATGAAAACAAGCATTATTTCGAGGATTAGTAGGTTCATCAAAATGCTAAACGAGATACTAAGTGAAAATTGAGTACATGGTAAGGAAAGAATCACCATGAAAAATCTCGCTTCGAAGGAGATGGGAATAAATCATGAAACCTAGTTATGGTTTCCAAATAACCATGTTATGCCAATATTGAGAGTACTTTCATATTCTAGCCTCGCTTGGCTTGAACTAGATCTTAACTCTTTTGAGAGTATCAATTTTGGGATCTATCCCTAGTTTTAGGAGATACCTCTTCCTTACCCATCTAGCAATACTGGTATATATCCCCGCTATACCTTGTTTTTTTCCCATCGTGTGTTCCCCTCCATCTTGGGGTGCATTCAAACGAGATCCATCAAACAGATAAGGCCATTACACAAAACCCATGCCAGATCCATCAATGCATTGACCCAAAATGGTGACACCAAAGTGAAATACTAGAAGCAAGATGATTTGTGGTGTCGGCATGCATTAATTAAGTTCATTTGAGCTCTTGCTACTTGAGGTGGGGGCAGAGGCTCAACCTTTGTTAGCGAGAGCTAACATGTGATGAGTTTTAGGTTAGTCCAAACCTAGTCTTCTTACTGTCTTCACGCGGTCATTGTTGTATGGCTCTCACACAATCTTAATCCTACTTTGTGGGATAGGGGGGGTGTCATGGGTACTATGCCCATTCACTTGTACAATTAATCTTTCAATAAAATTCAAGCAAAGGAAGATTAAGCTCTTAAAAAAGTAATGATGGATGGTTGATTATGCTCCTTTTAAGTGACCTCCACCCATCTTGGATTCCTTTCAAGGCATGTTTCCCAATTGAGAGGTAAACTCATATGAACTTGGCGTGAAACTAACCTACCCCTCTTCTCCATCTAGAGGTGAAGTTGAGACAAGGTGCCTCTCCTCCATCTTGAGGCTAACCTATCCCTCTTCTTCATCTAGAGGTGAAGTTGGGACAAGGTGTCTTACTAGTGTCCATGGAGAAATAGTAGTGCATGTATACGCTTCTCTTTTTTTATTTAAATGGAGGTTCGGCCGAGGCCTACTCCCTCGAGCTTTAACTTTGAAATTGCAATTGTACAAGGAAGGGCATAGTACCCATGGGACCCCCTTATCCCACAAGAATAGGGGTTTACATAGTTGGGTTAAATGACGGTCACAAATACCGCACGGCTGGACAATCGGTGGCACATCAACCACATGCTTCATCTTTCCAAGTTATATATGTCCCTTACATGTTAGCAATGGGGATTGAACTCTCACCCCCGCCTCAAGAGTTGAGAGGCCCAACCACCTGCCTTTTAATCTTCCATCCTTATTACATTTGATGCTCTTGTATGACTACATTTGATGCTCTTGTATGACGACATTGAGCGGACATTTGGTCGTGATAGATTTACATGAACGTAACACAATAGATTTGAAGAGTCGCCTGTACATTTTAGTGTCTCTCCCGCGCCGGGCATTCGTTCCCTCGCCCTCGAGCTTGCATGGACCAGCCAGCTTCACTGCGCCTCATCCTACCCTTCTCCTGCGAACTCATGCCATCCTGCAATGGCGGTGTAGACGTAGGCTGAAGGTGACAAGCTCTTGCACGTTTTTCATATCTACATGCATATCTCTGCGTGCATATCTTAGGATTAATGGCGGACTTCTCTGCGCGGCGCTTTCTTCCCTGTCGCTGATTGCAGAGCATGGGAACTTGAGCAAGCCGACCTCCTCCTCGACGGAGATATCTAAAATGGAGCATGAAAGGGAGGCTGCTTCCCATCACCACCTCCCCGAAGTCGCTCGCCCTAACTCTGCAAACGCTGTTGGTCGGCCAGTCTCCGCAGGAGGCCAACATGACAACCCCTCACAGAAGGCGCACGGAACGATACTGCCACCTATCTCGCCCAAAGGAACGCCTGGACCAGGAAGCTACTCCCCCGCCATGCCCGACAGTTCTCCATCTATCACCATGGGCATGAAGGCAGCGGCGCGCCTTCCTGAGATCGGCACGCCAGGTCCAGGAAGCTACGAACCGTCTACAACCACGCATGGCCCAGCATACTCCATCACGGGGAAGGAGGCAAACAAGATGACCCCTGGTGGTCCAGGTCCTGGTGCATATTATCCTCAGACACGTTCGAACTCGCCGGCCATCACCATGGCCAGCCGCTACCGGCAACGGCTCGACGCAGCGGGCCAGCGAACTCCCGGCCCCGGAGACTACCAACCAAAGCCGCGCTGCGAATCACCGGCCTTTTCTATAGGAAGGCGTGTGGCGCCTCCCCGGCGGGGAGGCAACAACCCCGGACCAGGCGCTTACTATAACGTCGGCCCCAGCGCCGCCTCGCGCAGCCCGACGGCCCCATCCATCACCTTAGGCGGGCGGCTTCCGCTGGGTTACTTGTCAGACGACTCCATGGCTCCGGGCCCCGGTTCCTACGATCTCTCAATTCGTTCCACCGGAACACGGTACAGTATGCAGTCCCGTCGGAACAACATCGGCAAGGATACTCTCCCAGGACCTGGTTCGTACTGCGTCAATTCAAGGATTACGTATCCATCTCCGCCCTCCTTCAGCTTCGGCAGCCATCTCTCCCGACCGACGAACGACACCGCATACACCCCGGGACCTGGAACATATAACCTTCGCACAAGGCGGACGTCTGGTCCATCATACTCCATCACAGGGAGGGAGGAGAAATTCAAGAGAAGCGACACACCCGGGCCTGGGGCTTACCAGCGGCCGACAGACATAGATGGTCCATCGTTTTCTTTAGGAGGAAGGTTCACGGAGTCGCGACGAGCAGCAAGTCCTGGACCGGGAGCTTACCATCACGAGAGCAAAGCGCACGGCCCGGCATTCAGCTTGCTGAGCAGGATTCATCATGTAAAGCCCGACGGCACTCCTGGGCCGGGGAGCTACTACTCCGCCTCGTCCCGACCGTCGTCACCTTGCTTCTCCATTACCAGTAAGGCTGTAGACCGTGTTCAGGAGGGCGCTCCCGGACCAGGTGCCTACAACATCCCAGGTACCTTGGAGGGCCCATCCTTCAGTCTCCATGGCAAGGTTCCCCTTCCGAGCAAGGGGGCGGACACCCCCGGCCCAGGCAAGTCGATGTCTCTCTTTCCTGCTGAAACCCTAATCACGAGACAAAATAACTGAGTGCTCCATCATTCAGGAACTCTAATTCTCATTGGCATGCTTGCTTCACGCAGGTCGATACTATGTTCCGGCACGACCAGATTCGCCAGCATTCAGCTTCGGCAGCAGGATTCCAGAGACAAGCTTCATTGAGCACTCGAAATCGCCAGGACCTGGACATTATAATGTTTCCAGTGAGTACACTTCCGCCATCTCCGTTTGCTGCTAGAATTTAGAGAGCTTGCCGTGTGACTGTCGTTCCCCGTGTACAATCCTAGAGCAGGCCATCCACTCCATGGATCGAATTTTCCATGGCGTCTTTCTGTGCAGTGTGATGTTGAGTAATTCAGCATCACAAACTTCTGTACAGACAGCTAGCTACATAGGCCTTCCTGCTTGAATCTGGACATCTCCGGCCCATATGTGGGTCGGAAGTTGTCTACTTGCAGACTCAAAAGGATGAGTCTGTGGGGTGCAGAAACTCATATCCTTGACGCCATGATCGACAAGGTGGGGATTACCGCTACTTCCTTTTTTTTGCAGAATATATTTCATTTACAAGTAGGAAATGTACATGATCCATCATGTAGTGACGCCATTTCCGCTTCCTCCTTTTGCTTTTCTTTCTACTGCAGAGTTCCCTAAAAGCCTAAGCTTCAGCTTCGGCATGAGACCGCCGGGATGTAAACGCATTCTTGGACCAGGACCAGGGTCATACGAACACACGTACAAGCCAGCAGGTCCTTCATACTCGCTCCATGGAAGATATCATGTTCGACAGTATGGTCAGAGGTCTGTGCCGGGACCTGGAACGTACAACGTCGTGGCAAGGCATGATGGACCAGCGTTCTCCCTCCATAGCCGGACAGGCGGAACCCAATGGATATCACAAACACCTGGGCCGGGCGCCTATGATCCCACCAGGGGATATGTGACCAATGCGTCGCCCAAATTCAGCTTGGGCCAACGCCTCCCCTCTTTCTACAATCAGCGCGAGCAAGAATGGAGGCCTGGCCCCGGCTCCTATAGTCCTATGCTCCCTCCAGAGGGCCCTGCATACTCTATGCATTGCCGTTTTTGATCTCCCCTCGACGCAGTACGGGAGGAGGGCATCAAGATGTTCCCCTTCTATGATTGTTCTCCTGCTTGAGTATGCCTTGCAACCGTCATTTTGTGTTTGCTTGCTCCGCCATACCATTTCTCCTCTCCTTGCAAACGATGAGTGAGTCCATTCATGCCATCGAGGCTCTGAAGTCCTCTGTTCAGGACCCGATCTCACATGTAATACTCTCTTGTACAATGGAAAACTCGATTCGGGCTCTGTCTGGTATTTTTGTAAGCAATGGCTTCTTGAACTCTTATTCGAACTTCACACATTTATGTAGACGATAAACATCTGTTAAGCATGCATCAACCATTCTTTCTATTGAACAGTAGCAATGGACTTGGTGTTCTATATCAACTTAAACATTCACTAATAACATGACGCTGATTTACCTGTAGTGATTGTCAATGTAATTGTTTCATTAGAAGTTTATCACATTATCATAGTAAAATGTTTTTGAAAACATGTTATCTATGGCGTATCTATAATCATGGCACAAGTAATATGTCTATTTCCGGCATCAAAGGATTGCTCTTTGTTTTGAACTTCACATATTTATGTAAACGATAAACATATGTTAAATCATGCATCAACCATTCTTTCTATTGAACAATAGCAATGGACTTGGTAATCTCTATCAACTTAAATATTCACCAATAACATGACATTGATTTATTTTCAGTGCTTGTCAATGTAATTGTCTCAGTAGAAGTTTACCACATTATCATAGTAAAATGTTTCTGAAAACATGTTTTTATCTATGGTGTATCTATAATCATGGTGCAAGTAATATGTCTATTTCTGGCATCAAAGGATTGCTCTTTCTTTTGAACTTCACACATTTATGTAGACAATAAACATGTGTTAAATCATGCATCAACCATTCTTTCTATTGAACAATAGCAATGGACTCGGTGTTTTGTATCAATTTAAGCATTCACTAATAACATCACACTAATTTATCTACACTGATTGTCAATGTAACTGTCTCATTAGAAGTTTACCACATTATCAAAGTAAAATGTTTCTGAAAACATGTTGTTATCTATGGTGTATCTATAATAATGGAACAAGTAATATGTCTGTTTCTGGCATCAAAGGATTGCTCGTTCTTTGGAACTTTACACATTTATGTAGACGATAAACATCTGTTAAATCATGCATCAACCATTCTTTTTATTGAACAGTAGCAATGGACTTGGTGTTCTGTATCAACTTAAACATTCACTAATAACATGATATATATATATATATATATATATATATATATATATATATATATGTACGATCGATGCTAATTTATATGCAGTGATTGTCAATGTAATTGTCTCATTAGAAGTTTACCACATTATCACAGTAAAATGTTTCAGAAAACATGTTGTTATCTATGGCGTATTTATAATCATGGTGCAAGTAATATGTCTATTTCTAGCATCAAAGGATTTCCCTTTCTTTCAAACTTCACACATTTATGTAGATGGTAAACATTTGTTAAATCATGCCCCATTCTTTCTATTGAGCAATAGCAATGGACTTGGTGTTCTCTATCAACTTAAACTTTCACTAATAACATGATGCTGATTTATCTATAGTGATTGTGAATGTAATTGTCTCATTGGAAGTTTACCACATTATCACAGTAAAATGTTTTTGAAAACATGTTGTTATCTATGGCATATCTATAATCATGGTGCAAGTAATATGTCTATTTTTGGCATCAAAGGATTGATCTTTCTTTGGAACTTCAGAGATTTATGTAGACAATAAACATATGTTAAAGAATGCATCAACCATTCTTTCTATTGAACAGTAGCAATGGACTTGGTGTTCTGTATCAACTTAAACATTCACTAATAACATGATGCTGATTTATCTATAGTGATTTCCAATGTAATTGTCTCATTAGAAGATGTAATTGTCTCATTAGAGGTTTACCACATTATTATAGTAAAATGTTTCTTAAAACATGTTATCTATGGCATATCTATAATCATGGCACAAGTTATATATCTATTTGTGGCATCAAAGGATTGCTCTTTCTTGAAACGATAAAGGATTCTCAATCTTTTATAATGAATAAAAATTGGCAATGGAAATGTTGTATTTGCATGGCCCTTAATGCTTGTTATGAAGGAATGCATATGTCAAGTTGAGAATGACATGCGGCCTTCTTTAGGAACTTCTTTGCAATTCTGATTTCCGTGTTCATGTGCTGCGAGGAAACGTATTCATCCTTATAATTTGGAAAATGTGAGAAGAAAGAAATGAAAATGAAACATTGGTTCAGCATTTCATGGGATAATCAAATGCTTCATACATAACATCAAGAAAAAATCTTTATCCTAAAGGGTCAATCGAAAAAAACATGAAGGATAGCTGGTTTCCTCAAGGGTATCATTTCTAGAGATATGTTTCACATTTATCCTAGCATTCCTTTTGTATGTTATTCAAACAAGTCTTCCTCTTCGATCTCATCAAATCCAAAGCTCATTGTCTAGTACTTAAGTGGCACATTGAGCATGTTCCATGATTTCCTCCATTTGGGTTTTGCTTGTTGCTTCTAGCTCCATCATAGATTTTGCAATCACTCTTTGTTCTTCTTCCACATTTTGACCAAGACTTGTTAATTCTACTTTAGCCTCTTGTACCCATTCCATATCAAAAGATTCACCATGAGAAACACACAGGTTATGAAGCACAAGAGACATCATAACAACATCAAGTACATAATTTAAATGCATGTAACATATTTTTGACAAGAGATGAAATATTGACTTCAACATATTGAAAGCTCACTCAACTAGCATTCTTGTGCTAGATTGGATGAAATTCCAATAATACTTAACACATGATAAGTCCCCTTAGCATCCCTTGAATTACACCAGCAAGTATGGGTGGTTAGATCATGAACACATATATAATTAAGCACAAATGCACATACATAAATGCAATGCACCATTAGGGTGAAACACGACAAAAAAGGGCTGTGTAAGGATTTCAATTAGTTGTGCTTAATCTGGTTTAATGTTGTCAAATTGTTTCAAAAAATTTTGTGTAAGTTCATTTAAAATGTATCTTACTTAAATATATTAGTTTTGGAAGAGAGAGAAAGTTCGTGTGATAATCACGAAAAGTGATATGCCTCAAAGTTTGTGCTCATCAGGCATTCACCGAATTTCAAGTTTTTCCCTTGTTCTTTGACCTACATAATGTGTGTTTAGAACGTTCTGCAATTTTTTAATCTACTCTCCATAGCAGACCTGCTTCTCTCTTTCTCATAATTCTAGAAACTTTTGCCATGGAGAACTTCAATCCAAACACTCGCTCTCAACTTTCATCCAACCGAAGTTTGTGTGATAAGTTCCATATAAACATTGCAATCATTCATGAGTATGCAACAACAAGAAAGGTATTTTAAATTAACTTCAATCTTGTGAAGTTAATGGATTGCACGAAGAAGGAAAAAAACATTCGACATATGGGTAGGTGGAGTTGTTTATCTGATTGATCCACAAACTCAAAGGTATCCACCTTTTCATAATCCTCATGATCTGATTAGATTTGTAGGAGATGGTGATGATGGTTTACGTGGCTATTGTTCAAAGCTCTATGAGTTTTTAAAGAACTATATGCAATACATAAAACTATCTGCAAAATGTAGTACATCAGATAGACTTACATTAGAGGGATCTAGAAAAAAAGTTTTTTCATTTTTCTTCTCAGTTAGAAGCTTTCAAACAAATGAAAGAAACTCCTATAGGATTGAGAATGTCATCAAAATGAGTAAAACTTTTTTTTTATTTGACTGAAAATCGGGCCAAAAGTTTCAGCGCGTTCATTTTTGTAATGAGATTATGAGTCAGAATGATGTTTTGAAACTATTGAAACTGAATGAAAATGTATGCTTGAAACGGTTTCTCTTTCAATATATATATATATATATATATATATATATATATATATATATATATATATATATATATATATATATATATATATATATATATATATATATATATATATATATATATATATATGTATATATATATATATATATATATATATATATATATATATATATATATATATATATAAGTACAAATGTGAAAGAACTTGGAGAAGCTTGTAGGAGGTAGAAAAGTGAGCTGCGAAGCGATGAAGTTTGGTCTAGCCAACCGGCACAAGACCAGCCCTTGAGTTTATGGAGACTCAAATAGACCTTATGGGCATGTGATAAGTGCAATAAAATGCACTATGTACTTTAGAGCATCAACGAAAAAGAGTCGATACAAAACAGATAGGTTTGCACATGGACTAGCTAAAAAAACTTATTATATTTGGATGAGAAAATCAACTTCAAATGCTCATAGCGACCAACATGATTATAATTAGAAAAGATCCCTTTTGAGGACATATGGTTGAGTGTATAGAATTTTCAAGAGTACAAGAAATAAGAAAATATGCTTTTGGAATGAATCAGACACTCAACAGTGGTACCTCCTATTTTTCAAGAATGCATAGAGATAGACCTCGAGACAACAAAACTGAGATTTCTCCCAATCTACTAAATCAAATCCTTGGAAAATTTAGAAGCATAAACTAGACACTAATACCTTTCCAATGCAGGCTGACTCATCCAATTTGGAGATGTGTAGAGAGATCAATAGCCTCTGCAAGCTTATTATTGTTGAAGAAGATGATGTAGAAAAATGAAGGAGCAAGACAATGATGGCCACAAGTGCATATATATTGCTTCCATGTAATTTACATTTGATTTAAAGTCTTTATATAGAATCTTGAAGTGCTCCACAACTTCGACAAGTGGATTTTGAATTCAAATGAAGGCGGGATTAGTTTTCAGAGGGAATCAATTCACTTTCCTACAATCTAGGAAAAATGGAGATCTAGTTTGATCTACTTTTAGGTGATTGATTGATTGATGGAATGCAAGTCAACCAAAAAAAATTCATGGAATTTGGGCTGTCTTTTTATCCTTTTACATGTGTAAAGCTCTAGGCTTTAAGAATGGTAAATGATTCATAAAAATTATTTTTAAAAAATATAATAAATGAACATACATAAAAGAATGCTTCAATGGATATTTTGGCATAATCCAAGCCATAGATTTTTTGATGTAGATCAAATCCACCTCAAGCATAGTGTAATCTTGATGTTCCAATAGCTCCTGCTCAAGCTAAAGTATGCTTGAATCTTCATTCTCTATTAGATTGAATACCTACCATGGATTTAAATATGCAAAGCTTAATTCCATCAAGTGCCTTCATCATCATATCTGCTACTTGCTTTTCAGTTGGAACAAAAGAAATGTCAATATCCTTTGCCATGAGCTTCTCCCTGATGAAGTGGTAATGAACCTCTATGTGTTTGGTTCTTGCATGGAGAATAGGGTTTTTTGCTAGATTCATGGAACTTACATTATCTGCAAATATGTGAGGTTTCGAACTCACAAGTCCCAAATCTATATACAATGCTTTTAACCATATTGCCTCTTGAGTTGCTATGGTCAAACTTCTGTACTCTACTTCATTTGAGGATAAAGCAACTCTTGCTTGCTTCTAGGAACTCGATGACACTAGCTTTGAAGCTACAAATGCTAAGTAACAAGAGGTACTTCTTCTATCATCCTTAGCTCCTATCCAATCTACATCTAATAGATTTTGATATCCAATGCTAAAGAGTAAGGATAGAATATACCTTCATTGATTGTACCTTTAAGATATTTAAGTTCTCTCTTAGCTACATCCATGTGTGGTCTTCTAGGTGAGCGCATGAATTGACTAAGCACTCCTACACCATATGATATGTCTACACTTGTATGAGTAGCATATATCAAGCTACCTAACAAGCTTTGATATTCTTTCATGTCATCAATTTTCTCACCTTCATAAACACTAAGTTTATGATTCATCTCCAAAGGTGTACCTGCAGGTTTAGTGTTCTCCATTTTGAACTTAAGAAGTAGATCCTGAATGTATATTCTCTGAGTCAAATACATTCTTTCATCTGTGTATATCACCTACATACCTAGGAAATATGTGATCTCACATACATTATGATCCCTTTTTAGGAATAGAGAAGGATCTGAGTCGCTAGTTCTGAACCCTTGATCTTGAAGGTATGTAACCAACCTCTATTCCAAGCTCTAGGAGCTTGTTTCAATCCATACAATGCTTTCTTAAGTCTGTAAACATAAGACACATGTTTAGGATTTTCAAAATCTATAGGTTGTGACATGTATACCTCTTCACTTATCCAACCATTTAGAAATGCTTTTTTTACATCAAGTTGGAGGAGTCTCCAATTTCTTGCAATAGCTACACTTATCAATGTTCTGATTGTAGCCATCTTTGCAATTGGTGAGCATGTTTCCATGTTTCCTCATAGTCTATACCATGAGTTTGTGAGCATCCTTTGGCAACTAATCTTGCCTTGTACCTGCAAACTGATCCATCTAAGTTTCTTTTAACTTTATACACTCATTTGAAACCAATTACCTTTTGATTGGATGACATTGGAACCAAATCCCAAGTGACCATCTCCTTCAATGCATCTATTTCTTCTTTCATGGCCTTCTCCCAATCAAGGTTTTCCTTTGCCTTTTCATAGGTTTAGGGTTCCTCTAAAATTGGGTCCTTTGCTCCACACTCCTACATCTTTGCTTTGCCTCTTGACTTCCATAGTTTGTAATCCTTTTCCCTTTCATCTTGGTCATCATCTGTATCACTTCTTGGATCTTGGACCTGTGTATCATGCTTGCTTCCTTATTGATGAGAATTAGGATCAAGCTCATATGATAGAGTTACCTTTTGTTTGTATCCATCATACCAAGACCTCTGTTCTTCAAACACAACATCTCTACTTGTAGTTAATTTCTTGGTTGAAGGATTATAGAACCCGTAACCCATCTGAGTTGAGTCATACCCAATAAACACTGCCTTTGTTTCCCTTTCATCTAACTTACCTCTTATTTGTGATGGTACATGAACATAAGCTAAAAAACTAAACACCTTGCAATGTCCAAGACTAGGTTTTCTTCCATGCCATGCTTCATAAGGATTCATACCTTGAAGTGATTTGGATGGTAGTCTATTGAAAAGGTACACAATAGTTGAAATAGCCTTTGCCCATAGATAATGTGGAAACCTCTTCTCTTGAAGCATTGTTATGGCTGCTCCAACCAATGTCTTGTTTCTCCTCTGCAATTCCGTTGAGTTGAAGAGAGTACCTGATAGTCACTTCCCTTTTGATACCTTTATCCTGCAAGAACTCATCAAACTCTTTGGAGAAGTATTCTCCCCCTCCATCAGATCTGAGCTTCTTGAATGATGTACCTGTATGGTTCTCCACATGTACTAGATACTTTTTGAAACAATCAAACACTTCATTCTTACTCTTGATAAAGTATAGAATAATCCATCTACTATGGTCATCAATAAATGAGACATAATACCTTGATCTTGCCAATGAAGGTTCTTGACTTGGTCCCCATACATTTGTATGTACTAAGTCCAATAAGTTGTTGTGGATGTAGCCTTTGTGGTTGAATGGTTATCTTTGTGCCTTTCCAATCTCACGTGCATCACACCTGTTGATCAGGTGTTGCTTTGATATGTTTGGCAGTCCAAGAACACTTTGATCCCTGCATATATCCTTCAAGGTTCTTTCATTCACATGAGTAAGTCTCTTATGACACACTTCAAGCTCACTTAGGGTTTGAGACCCAAAAGGGAATAGAGCGATGTTCCTAGTTTCTCCTACTTCAAAATTAAAGAGCCTACCATGCTTCTCACCTATGGGTATATTCGGATCTTCCACAAAAGCTCCATCTTGGGTGAACCTAACTTGCAAGCCTTGTTCAACTATTTGGCCTACACTTATTAGGATTTTAGTGATAGTGGGTCTTTGTGTCATCCCCTATTTGAACTTCATGTCTATGGTTTGGACTCTCCAAATCGGATAGAAGAGCAATGTTGTCTGCAACATGATTTGAACATCCTGAATCTATGTAGAACAAATGATGATCTTCTTTACCTTCTTTGTGGCTTAGATTAATTAGAAGCAATGAATCTTCATGTGGTTGATCTTCTAAATAATTCTTGAATTCCCTTCTATTATGGCCTCTATTATTATTGTTGAAGTTGAAGTTGTGTCCACCTGTGCCTCTATTGTTGCCATATCCACCTCTTCCACTTCCTTTCTATGTCTTCCCATTGAATCAATAATGTTGAGTGGTGGTCTTGTCATAGATGGCACAAGGTTGAACATTCTAACCTTTGACTTTGTCATGCTTTGGTCCTTTCTTGTTCCCTTTCCACTTGCTCTTGCTTGCAAAGTTGGCTTGGGAAGTCTCCTCTTCATCTTTTTCCTTCTTCTTACCTTTGAGCTTCTTGTCCTTCTTATCTACATATAGAGCACTACTTGAATTACCATGATGGGAGTTACCTTCCTTTATGCTATTGTTGGCCTCTTGATTGAAAAGTTGTCCAAGAAAGATGTTGAAGTTTGGAGTTTGCACATCCATGAGGATATTATAAGCCACGGTGAAGGATTGTCATTGCTTATCACTTTCGAATCCCATTGAGAATTTTCCTCATGATAGCCTCTTCGTTAATCAACTCTCTAATGGATGTTAACTGATCTGCAACCTCCTTGACCTTGATAACAAACTCTATGATGGTTTGTTTAGGTGTCTTCTTCATTTGAATGAACTTGTCCCAAAGGTGATTCTTTCTTGCTTTTGTACTAGCAAAAAAGAAAGTCTATAGGGCATCCCAACTCTCTTGAGATGTCTTGCATCCTCTAATATGTGGTAATAGAAAGTCAGAGATAGAGTTTAGTATGTACAACATTGCTTGAGCATCCCTTGTGCACCAAAGTGTGAGCTTATCTGTCTCCTCTTGTGTAGGTCCTCCTTTGGATCTTGGAATAGGCATAACTTCATCACTGGCTACAATTCCATATAGATTTCTACCTTGAAAATAGGCCTCCATTCTGATTCGCCAAGCCGCGTAGTTGTGTCGATCAAGCTTCTCAATCATTGAGGGAAAGCCATCACCCATCTTGATGTAGCTTTGATACCACTGAAAGAACTTGGAGAAGCTTGTAGGAGGTAGAAAAGTGAGTTGTGCAGCGATGAAGCTTGGTCTAGCCAATTGGCACAAGACCAGCCCTTGAGCTTATAAAGACTCAAATAGACCTTACAGGCATGCGATAAGTGCAATAAAATGCACTATGTACTTTGGAGCATCGAGGAGAAATATTTGATAAAAAAAAGATAGGCTTGCACATTGACTAGCTCAAAAAACTTACTATCTTTTGATTAGACGATCAACGTCAAATGATCATAGCGACCAACATGATTACAACTAGAAAAAATACTTTTGAAGGAGAGATATACATAGGTTTGACTGTATAGAATGAACAAGAGTACAAGAAATAAGCAGAATATGCTTTTGGAATGAATCACACACTCAACAGTGGTACCTCCTATTTTTTAGGAATTCGTAGAGATAGACCCCCAGATACAAAAACTACATTTTCTCCCAATCTACTAAAAAAATGATTTGAAAATTCATACACATAATTTAGACACTAATATCTTTCCAATGAGCTCGTATACATACAATTTGAATCTATGTAGAGAGCAGCAGCCTTTGCAAGCTTACTATTGTTGAATAAGATGATGCAGAAAAATGAAGGAGCAAGACAATGATGGCCACAAGTGTATGTCTATTGCTTCCATGTAATGTAAAAGTGATTTGAAGTATTTATATAGAATCTTTAAGTGCTCCATGACTTCTACAAATGGATTTTGAATTCAAATGAAGGAGGGATTAATTGTTGGAGGGAATCAATTCACTTTCCTATAATCGAGGAAAAGTGAAGATCTAGTTTGATCTACTTTTAGGTGATTGATTTATTGATTGCAACTCAAACACCACAAATTCATAGAATTTGGGCTATCTTTTAATCCTTTTACATATGCAAACCTCTAGGCTTTTACAATGGTAAATGATCCATAAAAAAGCTTTTAAGAAAATACAATAAATAGGTAAAAGAATGCTTCAATGGATATTTCGGCATAATCCAAACCATAGCTTTTTTCAAGTAGATCAAATCCACCTCAAGCATAGTGTAAGCTTGATTTTCCAAAAAAATTCACATGCACACATAAGTAAAAATGTGCATACCTAACTACATACATGTACACCAATGCACATACATAAATGCAAATATATGGGATATCACATTAGTAAATTACATACACATTCATGCATAACACATGATGGCACACATACACAAACATGAATGCACATGCACATACATGAGTGGATACGCATTTCATATCACATTATTAAATTCCAAATATAAGATTGCACACAAACATAAACATAAATGCACATGCATGTACATGAATATGTTCCTATATATCACATTAGTACATGTGTATGACATTAGCACATACATGCACTTGAATTATGAATGAATGCATATATACATACCACAAATGTGCATGCACACATAAGCAAAAAAGGACATACATACACATATATGCACACATATATGCACATGCATAAAACATGAATGCATATGTACATAAGCATAAATGCACATGCAAATACACAAATGCAATCCTACATATCATATTAATACAAGCATATAGAAAAAGAATTCTCCTCCCTAGATTTCTTATTGGTTCTTATAGTTTTTTTCATGTGCGCATGTGTGAATTTGTGCATGTGTATATGTGTGAGCATGTGTATCTTTGTGTATGTGTGTATGTGTGAATATATGCATGTGTGTATATTTGTGTATGTGTACGTGTGAATGTAGCATGCATGCATGTGTGTATGTGTTTCATTTTTTGTGAATATGTGAATATGCATGCATGCATGTGTGTTTTCATGTGTGCATGTGAATATGCATGCATGTTTGTATATTTGTGTGTGTATGTGTGAACATGGCATGCATACATGTGTGTATTGTTACACTTATGTGTTCCTCGAGTAGCTTTGATGTGAACCTTTTCCCTATACATGGGCACTTTTTACTCTAGTACTGGCTAGAGGTTTTTTCCCCATGTTACCACATCCTTGATACTCTCATATGTGGTGGTACTTTGTACTTAGGGATATTATTCAGCTCTTACTTCAGTTCAGTTCATCGATCAATAGAGAGAGCTATTCCAGCCATCGTCTTCTCTGTGTGTCTTGCTGCGTTTGTGCTCCTTGTGTGTGCTTCTTGTGTGTCTCTCGCACTTCTACACACACCCAACAGTGGTATCAGAGCAGGTTCAGCTTCTTCTCAAGTTTCGGTTTTTCGCGTCGCGGCGCGCGCGCACTTTAACAGTGCAAATCGACTTCGAAGCATAGAAGTGTGAATTTCAGCAGCCTGAAAACATTTCGAGCAGGTGCGCTGGGGTTTTACCCCCATTTCAAAGTCATTCGTGCAATCAGAATCGCCATCAGAGTGATGGTTTGTGAGCTGAAATTTCAGCACTCATTTCAGTTTTTGTCGAAGTGAAGATTTTGTCACATTCTTGTTCCTTAGTGAAATGGCGGGCAGCAATGAATTGTTTGGCATGCTTCAAGCTGAAGATAAGCTTGATGGGACCAACTATTCGATGTGGTCTTACATGATGAAGTATGTTCTTGTTGCAAAACAACTTTGGAAAATAGTGGGAGATGTAGATCGAAGACCGGCAGGTGCTTCTACTTCACAGTCTACTGTCACAGATGGAGCTTCTTCTTCGAGTATAGTGGTTTCTCCTTCTCCACCTACACAGGAGCAACTTAGATGGGATGGAAAAGATGCTCAAGCTCATGCTTTGATTGCGCTTTCAGTGAAGCATCATATAGTTCCACACATTCGGTCATGTTCTACATCGAGATAGGCATGGGACACTCTTGCTTCTTTGTATGCCGTGCGTAATGAAGCACGTGTTGCATACTTGAGGAAGCAACTTGAAGATGTATGTATGGCTGAAAATGAGTCAGTGGATGTGTATGTGACACGCATCAAGGACTTGAAAGAGCAATTGGCAAACATAGATGAGATCATTCCGGATGCATCACTCATTTCTACATTGTTGAAAGGATTACTAGAATCTTTTCAAAGCTTTGCTACTACACTCCGTTTGGTTGCAAAAGGAAATCCTAATATGTATGCATTTGATGAGGTTGTGTCTCTTCTTTTGCAAGAAGAGCAATCTAGAGTGAATAGGAGTGGTTTGATTGAAGGAACACAAGCACTTGCTATCTCACAAAAGGGGAAAAGCAAGTATGGTTCAGCTTTTGGTTCATCAAAACCAAAGCCTCAAGCTTCCTCTTCCACTCATTCCTCTAATGATGGTGATTTGCAAAAGAAGAAGAGATGCAAATATTGCCGGAAGGCTGGTCATACTATTGATGAGTGTAGAAAGCTTGCTAAACGCAATGAAAAGAAGAAGGAATCTGTCATGTCTATTGCTGAAAATTCAGCAAATGCAAAGAATGATGAAGCTAACATGGCTCAAGATTTTTGGGCATGTGTTGTTACATGTCATTATGATGCTTCTTTACATTCTAAATGTATGGTTGTGAGTGAGGCTGATTCGGATTGGTTCTTTGATAGTGGTGGTTCAAAGCACATAACATCATGCAAAAGATTTTTTGCCTCTTTGAAAGATGCACCTAAAGGAGGACATGTGGTGTGTGCAAACAATGCCTCTTATCCTATCATTGGAGTAGGAGAAATTGAGCTTACGGCTGCAAATGGAGGTGTGATTCTCTTGAAAAATGCATTGTATGTGCCCGGTATCAAGAAGAACTTAATTTCAGCTCCGTTGATTGCCAAAGTTGGACTTCATGTACACTTTGTTGATGATAAGTGTATGATTCATGATTTCAGCAATGGTGATGTTATCGTGATGTCTAGTACATTATGTAATGGTTTGTATCGCATGGATACATACAAGAGGGCTGCCTCGAATGCCTTAGTTGCTCATACTTCTTCCATGGCTGAAATGGAGCTTTGGCATGCTCGTTTTGGTCATTTAAACTTCAATAGTTTGCTCTACTTGCAAAAGAAGGACATGGTCATTGGCTTGCCTACACTTGAGTCCATTGAAAAGCATGCATGTGAAGGTTGGATTCTTGGAAAAATGCATCATGCTTCTTTTCCAAAAGATAGTCATACACACACTACAAGAAAATTGCAACTTGTTCATAGTGATGTATGTGGTCCGGTCAAGATTCCATCTTTTGGGAAGCATGTATATTTTGTTACCTTCATTGATGATGCTACTCACCATACATGGGTGTATCCTATGAAAGCAAAGAATGAGGTATTTTCTTGCTTCAAAGCATTTTTAGCTATGGCTGAAAATTTTTCTTCACAAAAGCTTTTGACTCTACGCACGGATCGTGGTGGTGAATACATGTCACATGATTTTAATGCTTTTCTTCATGAAAGGGGTATTTCACACCAATGTACGGTGCCATACACACCTCAACAAAATGGTGTTGCCGAGCGTAAAAATAGAACTCTACTTGAAATGGCACGATGTATGGTTAAAGGAAAGCATCTTCCTCATAAGTTTTGGATGGAAGCGGTCATGTGTGCAAATTATGTGTTGAATCGCTGCCCTACAAAAGCATTGAGAGTCATCACTCCTTATGAGGCTTGGAATGGTCATAAGCCCATGGTTAGTCATATGCGTGTGTTTGGTTGTTTGACATATGCTCTTGTGCCATCACAACAACGTCACAAACTTGATGACAAGGCAAAGAAATGTATATTTGTTGGTTATAGTGCTGAAAGTAAGGGATATCGGTTGTACCATCCATTGACGAACACAATTATTGTGAGTCGAGATGTAGTATTTGCTGAAAATTCAGTTTTCCCTCTACTTGAATGCAAAAAAATGCCAACAGTTAGCTCACAAGATGTGTTCGATACACTCATGCCTTTGTTCCAAAATGGTGCACTTGATTATGGCCATGTAGACCAGCCAACTGAGGTTCAAAGGGCTGAAAAATTCCAGCCAAATAGGGTTGAAAATGCTGAGAATTTCCAGCCAAACATGGCTGAAAAATTTGAGCCAAAAATTGCCAAAACTGTTGGAAATTTCCAGCCACATATGGCTGAACATTTGCGTCAAAATATGGTAGAAGATGAGCATGAAATTCAGCCCACGCATGATGTACATATTGAAGATGTATTACATAATGAACGCATGTCTATTAAGAGTGCACAATCCATGCTAAAGTGGCTAAAACAAACTTTGCAGGACAACAAATTGAGTGCACCTTTACTTGGTAGAACAAGATCAATCTCTCACCATGCATCAAGTAATTTTGTGGATTATTCTCTTATTGCTACAGCATGTAATGAAGAGCCACTTTCTTTTGAAGATGCATGTGACGATCTACAATGGATGAGTGCTATGCAATCAGAAATGGATTCCATACATAGGAATGGTACTTGAGAGTTATGTGAATTGCCAAAAGGAAAGAATGCCATTGGTACAAAATGGATTTACAAGATTAAGAGAAAATCTGATGGTGCCATTGATCGCTACAAAGCTAGATTGGTTGCCAAAGGATATGCGCAACAATATGGCATTGACTATGAGGAAACTTTTGCACCTACTTCACGCATGACTACCATTCGTACCGTGGTTGCATTGGCTGCCCATCGAGGTTGGAAAGTGCATCAGTTGGACATAAAAACAACCTTCTTGAATGGAGATTTGCAAGAAGAGGTTTATGTGAAGCAACCTCCTGGATTCGCTATGAAAGGGAAAGAGCATATGGTTTGTCGCTTGCATAAAGCCTTGTATGGTCTCAAGCAAGCTCCACGTGCATGGTATGATAAAATACATAAGCACTTGATTGCTCTTGGCTTCACATGTAGTCCGATTGAAAACACACTCTATGTACGCAAAAATGGGGCTGATCTTATAGTGGGGCTGATCTTATAGTGGGGCTGATCTTATAGTGCTTGTTCTTTATGTCGATGACATACTCTTGACTGGGTCATGTGATGCAAAACTTGACATTCTTATGGCTGATTTGCAGCATACTTTTGATGTCACTTATCTTGGTCTTTTGAGCTACTATCTTGGCATCCAGTTTGTATCCGTTGAGGGGGGAATTGTTATGCATCAAGCAAAGTATGTTGAAAAACTACTTCAGTGTTTTGACTTTGAGGATTGCAAGCCAGTTTCCACACCAGTTGAGACAGGATTTAGATTCTCAGTTGAGGATTCCAGTGATGCATTTGACACTTCTCTTTATCAACAGGCTGTGGGATGTCTTATATATGCATGCAACACAAGGCCGGATATACAGTATGCAGTTTCCCAGTTGAGTCGATTCATGTATAGCCTTGGCACTAAGCATTGGCAAGCGATGAAACGTGTGTTTAGATATCTTCGAGGCACTTTGAGCTTAGGTCTCTTTTATGGCAGAGATGTTCAGCCATGCTTTCATGCTTTTACAGATAGTGATTGGGCTGGTTGTTATGATACTCGTGTGTCCACTAGTGGTAATTGCTTTTTCCTTGGAGACTCATGCATATCTTGGTTGAGTAAGAAGCAACCTACAGTGGCGACATCGAGTTGTGAAGGTGAGTACAGGGCAGTTTTCATAGCTACAGTGGAGTGTATATGGCTGAGACGCCTATTGATGGATCTTTGCATGGAGATTGATGCTGCTACACATATTCTCACTGATAGTCAGAGTACTTTGGCTGTTGCACGAAACCCAGTGTTTCATGCACGGACCAAACATATTGAGGTGCATTATCACTATGTAAGAGAGCACCTTCATGCAGGAGATATTGATTTGGTATATGTGCCTACACAAGATAATGTGGCAGACATATTCACCAAAGCTCGTCCACGAGAAAAGTTTGAAGCTTTTCGCAAAGCTTTAGGCTTTTTACCTTGTGGGGGCTGATCTGTCACTCCCTGTATGTGTTCACATCATTCGCTCCAGGGGGGTTTGTTACACTTATGTGTTCCTCGAGTAGCTTTGATGTGAACCTTTTCCCTATACATGGGCACTTTTTACTCTAGTACTGGCTAGAGGTTTTTTCCCCATGTTACCACATACTTGATACTCTCATATGTGGTGGTACTTTGTACTTAGGGATATTATTCAGCTCTTACTTCAGTTCAGTTCATCGATCAATAGAGAGAGCTATTCCAGCCATCGTCTTCTCCGTGTGTCTTGCTGCATTTGTGCTCCTTGTGTGTGCTTCTTGTGTGTCTCTCGCACTTCTACACACACCCAACATGTATGTGTTTTCATTTTTTGTGTATCTCCATCTCATCCATTTCTCTCTCTTTGTATATATTTGACTTTTGTAATTATATAAATTTCATCAACTTTATTATGTAATAATGAAAAAGAAAACTACACAATTGGATTTTAATCGATTAGGGGGAACCCCACCACCTTATCCTATCCATGAAAGGACTATTTATTGTAAGTACATCAAAGTTTTGCTTTTAATATTTTATGGATGCATGTATGCATAATATATCTCTAGTCTATATATAGATATTTTTAAAATTTATGATGTAACAAAATTAAATTCTTTTTGTTATTTCATACTTAGATTTTAATAAGTGAGAGGGTACTCCACCACCTCTTACCCATGCAGCAACTTCACATGTGTGACCAACATGAATTATAATGCTTTTCACTATGGAGAATGTATTATATGTTGATGCAATTGCTATATGACATGCAAGGACCGTTACCAGAATGTGTTCAACATGAGAATGGTTATGGTATTTTTGAGCAGCATCATCACTTGATGAATGCAAAAATTCTTGGTTATGTAAATGATTCCGTAGCGTAATTTTGTTAATGTATTTCAAAGTCAAATATACGAACTAATGTTATAATATATGTACAAGAATATTCACTTGATGTGATGGTTTTCCTATTTACAATGTTAATATCCTTGGTACACATTGCATATAGGTGGTTTGAAAATTGCAAGTCAAGGTTTCTCAAAATCCTCTAACTTCTCATTTAGAAACTAACACTATTGGAGATGATCTATTATCAACTCATGGTTGTTCTCTATGCAAACATATGATAGAAGACAATATGGAGGATGGCATAGATGACCAATTTCTTTAGATGAAGAGGTGTTTAACCTTTGGGGTAGTTACGATAGGATTTCTCCATCCACTATGAGTGGTGTTGGATATTATATCTTTATTATAGAGGATTTGAAAATGACTCCGAACTAACAAGAAACTCTTATGTCATTTTGTGGACCTATATATAGATGGACATATTGGCATCAACTTACACACTACATTCAAAGAATGAGTACTTTTAGATTATTTTTTAATGAAGCTTCTCTTGCTAGCAAAGGGATTACACATGCAATATATTAAAGATCGTAAATTGAGGGAAGACCTTACTCTCATGGAAGCATAGTAGGTTTAATAAATAGTAGTTGAGAATATAATAATTCAAGAACTAATTGCACATTTGAAGAGTGGGAAAATAGTCATGAACCACAATATATGAGTAGAGATGTTTAAAGATACATAGTAATTCTCAATGCTACTACTTCATTATGTGCTAGTGATGAATTATTTGTGAATTATGGATGGTGTAGACCTCCAAGAGCACCTTTCATACAATACAAAAATTGATAGCATTATGTGACACTCTTTTAATCAAAATTAAATTTGGTAAAAGGATTTGATTGTTTCTACTAAAATATTTAAATTTGTGTGTATAAACCTCTTGGTCATTCATGCAAATTTAAGACTATGATGCTCATTAAATATTTTATTTCATAGAATTGATGATGATTTTTATTATAGAATACTAATGCTTTCATTCATGTATGTAGATTCTGAAAGAATTTGGAGAAGCTTGTCAAAGGTAGAAAAGTGCGTTTCGAGGCGATAAAGTTTGGTCAAGCCAACCGGCACAAGACCAGCCCTTGAGCTTATGGAGACTCAAATAGACCTTATAGGCATGCAATAAGTGCAAAGAAACACACTATGTACTTTGGAGCATCAAGGAGAATGAGTCGATACAAAACAGATAGGTTCGCAGGTCGACTAGCTCAAAAAACTTACTATCTATGGAAGAGATAGTGAACTTCAAATGCCCATAGCGACCAACGTGATTACAATTAGAAAAAATACTTTTATGGGAGTCATACACATAGGATTGAGTGTATGGAATGCACAAAAGTATAAGGAATAAGGAAAATATGCTATAGGAATGAATGCGCCATTCACCAGTGGTACTTCCTATTTTTCAGGAATGCGTAGAGATTGACCCTGAGACAGAAAAACTCAGATTTCTCCAAATATGCTGAACCAAATGCTTTGAAACTTTACAGGCATAAACTAGACACTTATACCTTTCCAATGAGTCATCTTGCACTCAATTTGAAGCTCTGGAGAGAGAGAGAGAGCAGCAGCCTCTGCAAGATTATTGTTGGCGAAGACGATGATGTAGAAAATTGAAGGAGCAAGACAATGATGGTCACAAGTGTATGTATATTGCTTCCACGTAATGTACAAGTGATTTCAAGTCTTTATATAGACTCTAAGAGTGTTCCATGACTTTTACAAGTTGAATTTGAATTCAAATGAAGGTGGGAATGGTTGTTGGAGGGAATCAATTCACTTTCCTACAATCTAGGAAAAATGAAGATCTTGATTGATCTACTTTTAGGTGATTGATTGCTTGATTGATCGCAACTTCAACCACCACAAATTCGTGGGATTCGGGCTCTATATTTGTACCTTTACATGTGTAAAGCTCAAGGCTTTTACAAGGGTAAATGAGCCATCAAAAATCTCAAAAAAAATACAATAAATGAGCATAAGAAAAAAGAACTTTCCAACGGATATTCTTTTGACGTGATAGCCTTTGATGTAGATCAAATCCACCTCAAGCATAGTGTAAGCTTGATGTTCCAACAGCTCCCCCTCAAGCTAAAGTATGCTTGAGTCTTCATTCTATGATAGGTTGAATACCTGCCATAGCTTTGAATCTACAAAGCTTTATTCCATCAAGTGCCTTCGTCATCATATCTGCTACTTGCTTTTCAGTTGGAACAAAAGAAATGTCAATCTCCTTTGCCATGAGCTTCTCCCCGATGAAGTGGTAATGGACTTCTATGTGCTTGGTTTTCACATGGAAAATAGGATTTGCCACTAGGTGCATGGAACTTACATTATCTCCAAATATGTGAGGTTTGGAACTCACAAGTCCCAAATCTGTATACAATGCTTTTAACCATATTGCCTCTTGAGTTGCTATGGTCAAGCCTCTGTACTCTGCTTCAGTTGAAGATAAAGCAACTGTTGGTTGCTTCTTGGAACTCCATGACACTAGCTTTGAACCTGCAAATGCTAAGTAACCAGATGTACTTTTTCTATCATCCTTAGCTCCTGCCCAATTTGCATCTGAGTAGATTTTGATATCCAAATCTGAAGAGTAAGGATAGAATATACCTTCGTTGATTGTACCTTTGAGATACTTGAGTACTCTCTTAGCTACATCCATGTGTGGTCTTCTTGGTGAGTGCATGAACTAACTAAGCACTCCCACACTATATGAGATGTCTGCCCTTGTATGAGTAGCATATATCAAGCTACCTACCAAGCTTTGATACTCTTTAATGTCTTCAATTTTCTCACCTTCATAAACACTAAGTTTATGATTCATCTCCAAAGGTGTCCCTGCACGTTTAGTGCTCTCCATTTTGAACTTGAGAAGAAGATCCTGAATGTATCTTCTTTGAGTCAAATACATTCCTTCATCTGTGTATATCACCTGCATACCTAGGAAATATGTGAGCTCACCTAGGTCACTGATTTTGAACTCCTCTTGCATGTGTCTCTTGATCCTTTGAATGCCATTTAGATCATCACCTGTCACAATAATATCATCTACATATACACATAGATAGATAACCTCATTGTGATCCCTTTTGATGAATAGAGAAGGATCTGAGCTACTAGCTTTGAACCCATGATCTTGAAGATATGTAACCAACCTATAATTCCAAGCTCTAGGAGCTTGTTTCAATCCATACAATGCTTTCTTAAGTCTGCAAACATAAGATGGATGATTAGGGTTTTCATAACCTGGTGGTTGTGACATGTATACCTCTTCACTTATCCAACCATTTAAGAATGCATTTTTCACATCAAGTTGGAGGAGTCTCCAATTCCTTGCAGCAGCTACACTTATCAATGTCCTGATTGTAGTCATCTTTGCAACTGGTGAGAATGTTTCCTCATAGTCTATACCATGAGTTTGTGAGCATCCTTTGGCAACTAATCTTGCCTTGTACTTGCAAACTGATCCATGTGAATTTCTTTTAACTTTATATACCCATCTGCAACCAATTACCTTTTGATTCGGCAACATTGGAACCAAATCCCAAGTGTCCATCTCCTTCAATGCATCTATCTTTTCGTTCATGGCCTTTTCCCAATTAGGGTTTCCCTTTGCCTCTTCATAGGTTGAGGGTTCCTCTGAAATAGAGTCTTTTGCCAAGTAGATTTAATGCTTCGTAACAAATGTGGAATCATATCCATACCTTTCTGGTTGTTTCTTCTCTCTTGCTGATCTTCTAGGTGCTTGTTTGGAGCATTCTCCAACCTCTTGCATCTTTGCTTTGCCTCTTGACTTTAATAGCTTGTAATCCTTTTCTCTTTCATCTTGTTCATCGTCTGTATCACTTCTTGGATCCTGGACCTGTGTATCATGCTTGCTTCCTAATTGATGAGAGTCAAAATCAAGATCATATGGTAGTGTTACCTTTTGTTTATCTTCATCATACCAAGACCTGTGTTCTTCAAACACAACATCTCTACTTGTAGTGAATTGCTTGGTTGAAGGATTGAAGAACCTGTAACCCATCTGAGTTGAATCATATCCAATAAACACTGCCTTTGTTGCCCTTTCATCTAGCTTACCTCTTATTTGTGATGGTACATGAACATAAGCTAAACAACCAAAAACCTTGCAATGTCCAAGACTAGGTTTTCTTCCATGCCATGCTTCATAAGGAGTCATACCTTGAAGTGATTTGGATGGTAGTCTATTGACAAGATACACTGCAGTTGAAATAGCTTCTGCCCATAGATAATGTGGCAACTTCTTCTCTTCAAGCATTGTTCGGGCTGATCCAACCAATGTCTTGTTTCTCCTCTCTGCAATTCCATTTAGTTGAGGAGAGTAACTAGTAGTCACTTCCCTTTTGATACCTTTGTCCTGCAAGAACTCATCAAACTCTTTGGAGAAGTATTCTCCCCCTCCATCATATCTGAGCTTCTTTAGTGATCTACCTGTATGATTCTCCACATGTGCAAGATACTTTTTGAAGAAATCAAACACTTCATTCTTACTCTTGATAAAGTATAGAACAGTCCATCTACTATGGTCGTCAATAAATGAGACATAATACCTTGATCCTGCCAATGAAGGTTCTTGACTTGGTCCCCATACATCTGATGGAGAATGTTAATCTCCAAAAGAACAACTTACTCTTGTGATTAGAGCACCTCTATACCAAGAGTAAGTCAAACACTCCACTAATTTAGAGGATCAATTGCTAATTATCAAAAATTAACAAATCTGTGAAGAAGATGAAACACAGAAAAGTCTGCTGCACTATTTCTCCACATTGACCTATCAAACGTGTAAAGTTTTTGATGAAACTTTGTACGAAGTATCTCCTAGAGTTTGCGCATCTACTCCAAGTTGAATCTCTTCAAAAGATTAAGTATAACTTAAGAAATCAACTTCTCAAGTTACCTATGTCAGAAACTGTCATCCAGAACAGTCGACTTTACACCTGTAACTTTTAAGACTTGGTTCTCTTTGAATAGAACCCGTTTAAGCAAATGCTTCTAGACATAAGTAGCTTATCTTCCAACTTAAAGATTAAGCCCTCACTCATGCAAAACTTTAAACTGTGCTAGGAGAAATGATCAAAACATTAACTTCGAAATCTGCGCCTGTTTTAGGAACCAGTGAACACACTTCACATATGAATGTTCCTACACTTAATTCACTCAGCCTGATTACAATTGGAAGCTGAAACTTTGCACAGAGGTCAAGCAACTCTCAACTTAGACTTGTACAAAAGCATTTCACAATTGATCTACTGTAGAAGGAGAACACGCAGAAACATCGGGCGCAAAAATTTTCATTTACTCAGAAGAATTACAGTTGAGTGATGAGAGCTAACTCAACTAACTTTTCCTCTATCTCATGACTTCTAACTTCCTCAAACTTGGATTCTAACTATTGTCACATATGCTCTCATACATTTCCCGACTTTTCTCAAGTATTTATAGATAATTTGTACATGATTCTTATTGAACAAAAGATCTAAGTCATCTATGACTATACTAATGTACATATGTGTACACTTCTCTTGTCCTCTGAATATAATCTTCTTCCACACTTTAGGAATTGATTCTTCCTTCATCATTTGATCTCCAAGCCTTCAATTGGTGATTGGTCTGCACCAACAGCTCCCCCTCAATCATCAATTGAGGTTTTCTCTGTCTTCTTTATACTTGCCATGTCTTTGAACCTTTGTAACTTAGGTCCATCCAGACTCTTTGTCATCATATCTGCCACTTGTTCTTTTGTTGGAGTGTACATCACTTCAATCTCTTTATCTAGTACCTTTTCCCTCAAGAAATGATACTGAATCTCTATATGCTTAGTCCTGGCATGAAAAACAGGGTTAGCTGCCAAATACAAAGAACTCATATTGTCTCCAAAAATTATTGGAGTACTATGATCAAACTCAAAACTTTTCATCAAGGTCTTCAACCATATCACTTCCTTTGCAGCTTCTACCATTCCCTTATACTCAGCTTCTGTGGATGATAAAGCAACTGTGTGTTGCTTCTTTGAACACCAAGAAACTAACTTATCTCCAACATAACAGAGATATCCATGAGTAGACCTTCTATCATCTGAGTCACCTGCCCAATCTGCATCACTAAACACTTTGATTCTTGTGTCAGAAGTGAAACCATAATACAAACCTTCACTTAGGGTTCCTTTGATATATCTGAGTACCCTTTGGGCTGCAATCCAATGAGTCTTCTTTGGACAATGCATGAATTGTGACAACAGACCTACTGCATATGATAGATCTGGCCTTGTCAAGGTAGCATAGATTAGACTACCTACCAAACTCTGATATTTCTTCATGTCATTGAATTCTTCACCTCCATACCTGCTTAATTTATGATTTACCTCCAATGGTGTAGTTGAGGTCCTGCAATCTTCCATGTTAAACTTGACTAGAAGATTCTTCAAGTATCTCTCTTGTGAAACATATACTCCATGTTGAGTATACACAATCTGCATTCCTAGAAAATAAGATAAGTTTCCCAAGTCACTTATCTTAAACTCCTTCTCTATTTGCTTCTTGAGTTCATTGATTCCTTGAGCATCTGTTCCTGTAACAATAATATCATCAACATAAATGCACATGTAAATGTATCCATTTTCACTTGCCTTCACTAGCAAGCTACTATCTGCCTTTGATGCTTGAAATCCACATTCATTCAAGAACTTGACCAATCTGTAATTCCAAGCTCTTGGGGCTTGCTTCAACCCATATAAAGCTCTCTTGAGCTTACACACATAATCTGATTCAATTGATTCCATGAAGCCTTCTGGTTGCTCCATATATACTTCATCTGCAATGTATCCATTTAAAAATGCATTTTTCACATCCAATTGTGATAATTTCCATCCCTTGCAAGCAGCAATAGCAATCAATGTCCTAATTGTAGACATCTTAGCAACAGGACTAAAGGTTTCATCATAATCTACCCCATAAGTTTGGGCATATCCTTTGACCACAAGTCTAGCCTTGTATCTAGACACCTTACCATCTGCAAACCTCTTTGTTTTATATACCCACTTGCATCCAATGACCTTCTGATTCTTTGGTCTTGGTACTAGTTCCCAAGTTTCATTTTCAAGTAGAGCATCATACTCTTCTTGCATTGCCTTCTCCCAATTTTGTTTACCTTTGGCTTCTTCATAAGTGGTTGGATCTTCTTCTGTTTTAACAATGTAGGCATAATCTTTTGTTGTTAGGAAAGATGTATCATAACTATACCTTATAGGTTCTTTCCTTTCCCTTGTAGATCTTCTGATTTCTGCACTTCTTGAAGTTTCAGCCTCATTTGATTCTGGATCAAATCTTGGCCCTTCTTCTACATGATCCTGCACTCTACATCTATAGTCAACTTCATCAACAATTTCTTCACAAACTTTTACCTTTGCCTTTCCTTTCCTTTGAATTTCTTCAACACCTGTATACTCATTTGGTGATCCTGTATACCACATATTTTGCTCATCAAATGTCACATCTTTAGTAACAAGAAATTGCCTTGTGGATGGACTCCACAACCTGTAACCCATCTGTCTATCATCATATCCAATAAACACATACTTCTCTGCTTTTGGTTCTAGCTTATGTCTTAATTGTGAAGGAACATAAGCATATGCAATACATCCAAATACTTTACAATGATCAAGACTAGGCTTCTTACCCCACCATGCTTCATAAGGGGTTCCTCCATCCAAAGCTTTGCAAGGCAACCTATTCACAAGGTATGTTGCAGTGTTAATGGCTTCTGCCCATAAGTAATTTGGACAATTCTTTTCCTTCATCATGGCTCTTGCAAACTCTACAAGAGTCCTATTCCTCCTTTCTGCTACTCCATTCTGTTGAGGGGAGTACCTGCAAGTTACTTCTCTTTTGATACCTGCATTCCACAAATAATCATCAAACTCTTTTGAGAAATACTCTCCCCCTCCATCTGATCTTAACCTCTTTAGCTTTTGTCCTGTGATCCTTTCTGCATAAACATGAAAATGTTTGAATGTCTTGAAAACTTCTGATTTATCCTTGATTACATACAAAGTAATCCACCTGGTTGCATCATCAACAAACAACACATAATATCTGGATCCATTTATGCTATAGTCCCTTGAGGGACCCCATACATCTGTATGAACCAATTCAAGCATATTTGAATACTTGTACCCTGATTTGTTATAAGAACTCTTATGTGCTTTACCTAATTGACAAGCTTCACACTTGTACACCATATGTTGCCCTTCAATATTTGGCAATCCAAGCACCATCTGATTCTTTGACATCTCCTTTATAGCTCTCTCATTGAAATGACCTAGCCTTTTATGCCATAGATCTAATTCAGACACCTTTTGACCTCCATAGGTAAATAATGCATGTCCCACATTACCTTGGACTTTGAGAGTGAACAATCTTCCTTCCTTTTTACCTGCAATTATGTTTCTATATCCCTTATTTGGATCTTGTACATAAACACCATCATTTGTGAATCTTACGTCATATCCTTTCTCCACAATTTGCCCTACACTTATCAGATTTTTAGGAATAGTAGGAACATAAAGTACCTTGCTCAGAAGTGTACTTCCACTCTTTGTCTTCACTGATCCAATGCTCTCCACTTTATGTTTGGTATTATCACCTGTCTGAACTGTATGTCCATTCACCCTTTCTTCCATATCAGTCATCAAAGATAGATTCCCACTCAGATGGTTGCTGCACCCTGAGTCAATATAAAACACTCTTTGATCTTCTCCCATTGATTCATGAGTTGCATTCAAGATAAGAGTCATGTCATCCTTCTGATCTGATGCATAATTGTAATAATTATTGTTGTAGGACTGAGATTGGAAGTTTCTTCCACCTCCTCTACCATATGATGTCCTACCACCTCTTCCTCTGAAATTGCCTCTTTGGTTTCTGCCTCCTCTACCTCTTTGGTTATAATTCTGATTATTGTTTCCACCATTTTGATTGTTATACCAACAATCATTTGCCAAATGATTTGTTCTGCCACAAATCCAACAAGCTTTAGCATTATCTTTGTTCTTACCTCCTCTTCCTTTACCTCTGAAATTTGTCTTCCCTTTTGTGAAGTTAGCTTGATTTGAATTCCCTTCATCATCATTTGATTGCTTTCCCTTGCCATTCTTTTTCTTGTCCTTGGAGTACATAGCTTGACTTGTACTTCTATCATTGTCTCCTTTAAGATCCTGCTCAAAGGTTAGCATGTGTCCTAGCAATTGATTAAGATCAGGAGTGAAGTGATCAAGTGACAACTCTATGGACAATATAAAAGGCTTCCACTTCTCATCTCCTCTCAAACCTGTAAGTATTTGTCTTACCAACTTTTCCTCTTCAATGTCTTCATCCACTGCTCCCAAGCTATCTGCAATATCTTTCATCCTTGCCACATAATCTGAAATTGATTGTGAGCTCTTCTTCTTGAAGGTTGTGAACTCAGCCCATAGTGAGGACTTCCTTGACTTAGTTGTATTTTGGAAATGCTCTTCCAAGGCATTCCAAACATCTGTGGCACTTTCCAAACCTCTGATGTGAGGTAGAAGGTAATCATTTACAGCCATGTAGATGATACTCCTTGCTTGAGCATCCTTTCTCATCCAAGTCTTCAACATTGCAAGCTCTTCCCTAGTAGGAATACTTGGATCTGCAAACTCAGGTTTTTCTTCATCTCCTGTAATAAATGATATAAGATCTTTGCTCATGAGGTGTGCTTCCATCCTCATGGACCATGCTGGATAGTACTCCCTATCTAGCTTATCAATCTGCAAGCTTTCTCCCATCTTGTGTCCACCTGTGTATTGAAATCTTCAAGCTTTACAAACAATGTATGTACCTTTACTTCGAATTGGACTCCTTTTGCCTTTCTTGATATCAAATAGTCTTCTCTTCGAGCTTTGACTCCAAGCTTTCACTTCTTAGTCCTTCAAGAGTTGAGTTTCTTGAATCTGCAGCAGTCGGGATCCTCCTTTCCTCAATTTGATGTCTCCTGCTCTGATACCACTGATGGAGAATGTTAATCTCCAAAAGAACAACTTACTCTTGTGATTAGAGCACCTCTATACCAAGAGTAAGTCAAACACTCCACTAATTTAGAGGATCAATTGCTAATTATCAAAAATTAACAAATCTGTGAAGAAGATGAAACACAGAAAAGTCTGCTGCACTATTTCTCCACATTGACCTATCAAACGTGTAAAGTTTTTGATGAAACTTTGTACGAAGTATCTCCTAGAGTTTGCGCATCTACTCCAAGTTGAATCTCTTCAAAAGATTAAGTATAACTTAAGAAATCAACTTCTCAAGTTACCTATGTCAGAAACTGTCATCCAGAACAGTCGACTTTACACCTGTAACTTTTAAGACTTGGTTCTCTTTGAATAGAACCCGTTTAAGCAAATGCTTCTAGACATAAGTAGCTTATCTTCCAACTTAAAGATTAAGCCCTCACTCATGCAAAACTTTAAACTGTGCTAGGAGAAATGATCAAAACATTAACTTCGAAATCTGTGCCTGTTTTAGGAACCAGTGAACACACTTCACATATGAATGTTCCTACACTTAGTTCACTCAGCCTGATTACAATTGGAAGCTGAAACTTTGCACAGAGGTCAAGCAACTCTCAACTTAGACTTGTACAAAAGCATTTCACAATTGATCTACTGTAGAAGGAGAACACGCAGAAACATCGGGCGCAAAAATTTTCATTTACTCAGAAGAATTACAGTTGAGTGATGAGAGCTAACTCAACTAACTTTTCCTCTATCTCATGACTTCTAACTTCCTCAAACTTGGATTCTAACTATTGTCACATATGCTCTCATACATTTCCCGACTTTTCTCAAGTATTTATAGATAATTTGTACATGATTCTTACTGAACAAAAGATCTAAGTCATCTATGACTATACTAATGTACATATGTGTACACTTCTCTTGTCCTCTGAATGTAATCTTCTTCCACACTTTAGGAATTGATTCTTCCTTCATCATTTGATCTTCCAAGCCTTCAATTGGTGATTGGTCTGCACCAACAACATCTGTATGTACTAAGTCCAATAAGTTGTTGTGGATGTAGCCTTTGTGGTTGAATGGTTGTCTTTGTGCCTTCCCAATCTGACATGCATCACACCTGGTGATCATGTGTTGCTTTGATATGTTTGGCAGTCCTAGAACACTTTGATCCTTGCATATATCCTTCAAGGTTCCTTCATTCACATGAGCAAGTCTCTTATGCCACACTTCAAGCTCACTTAGGGTTTGAGACCCAAAGTTGAATAGAGCTATGTTCCTGGTTTCTCCTACTTCAAAAGTAAAGAGCCTACAGTGCTTCTCAGCTCGGGCTATCTTCTTGAAGCCTTGACATGGATCTTCCACAAAAGCTCCATGTTGGATGAACCTAACTTGCAAGCCTTTTTCAACTATTTGGCCTACACTTATTAGGTTTTTAGTGATAGTGGGTACATAGAGAACCTTACTCAAAATGTTTGTCCTTCCATTCCCATGTTTCCACTTCATGTCTATGCTTTGGAATTTCCAAATCAGATAGAAGAGCAATATAACATCCTGAATCTATGTAGAACAAATGATCATCTTCTTTACCTTCTTTGTGGCTTAGATTCATAAGAAGCAATGAGTCTTCATGTGGTTGATCTTCTGAATAATTGTTGTAGTCCCTTCTATTGTAGCTTCTATTGTTATTGTTGAAGTTGTGTCCACCTCTGCCTGTATTGCTGCCATATCCACCTCTTCCACTTCCTTTTTGGGTCTTCCCATTGAACCAACAATTCTGAGTGGTGTGGTTGGTCTTATCGCATATGGCACAAGGTTGAACATTCTGACCTTTGGCTTTGTCTTGCTTTGGTCCTTTCTGCTTCCCTTTCCACTTGCTTTTGCTTGCAAAGTTGGCTTGGGAAGTCTCTTCTTCGTCTTCTTCCTTCTTCTTGCCTTTCTACTTCTTATCCTTCTTATCTGCATATAGAGCAGTAGATGAATTTCCATGATAAGAATTACCTTCCTTTATGCTATTGTTGGCTTCTTGATTGAAGAGTTGTCCAAGAAAGATGTTGAAGTATGGAGTTTGCACATCCATGATGAGATCGTAAGCCATCGTGAAGGATTGTCATTGCTTATCACTTCGAATGCCGTTGAGAATTTGCCTCATGATGACCTCTTCTTCAATTAGCTCTCCAATGGATGCTAACTGATCTCCAACCTCCTTGACCTTGGTAACAAACTTTGTGATGGTTTGTTTAGGTGTCTTCTTCATTTGGTTGAACTCGTTCCAAGGATGATTCTTTCTTGCTTTGGTACTAGCAGAAAAGAAAGTCTCGAGGGCATCCCAAGTCTCTTGAGATGTATTGCATCCTCTAATATGTGGTAATAGAAAGTCAGAGATAGAGTTTAGTATGTACGACCTTTCTTGAGCATCCCTTGTGCACCAAAGTGTGAGCTTATCTGTCTCCTCTTGTGTAGGTCCTCCTTTGGATCTTGGAATAGGCATAGCTTCATCACCTGCTACAATTCCATAAAGATTTCTACCTTGCAAATAGGCCTCCATTCTGATTTGCCAAGCCACGTAGTTGTGTCGACCAAGCTTCTCGATCATTGAGGGAAATCCGTCACCCATCTTGATCTAGCTCTGATACCACTGAAAGAACTTGGAGAAGCTTGTCGAAGGTAGAAAAGTGTGTTTCGAGGCGACGAAGTTTGATGAAGCCAACCAGCACAAGACCAGCCCTTGAGCTTATGGAGACTCAAATAGACCTTATAGGCATGCAATAAGTGCAAAGAAACACACTTTGTACTTTGGAGCATCAAGGAGAATGAGTCGATACAAAACAGATAGGTTCGCGGGTCGACTAACTAAAAAAACTTACTATCTATGGAAGAGACAGTGAACTTCAAATGCCCATAGCGACCAGCGTGATTACAATTAGAAAACATCCTTTTATGGGAGTCATAGAAATAGGGTTGAGTGTATGGAATGCACAAAAGTATAAGGAATAAGCAAAATATGCTATAGGAATGAATGTGACATTCACCTGTGGTACTTCATATTTTTCAGGAATACGCAGAGATTGACCCCGAGGTAGAAAAACTCAGCTTTCTCCAAATCTGCTGAACCACATGCTTTGAAAATTTAGAGGCATAAATTAGACACTCATAACTTTCCAATGAGTCATCTTGCACGCAATTTGGAGCTCTTGAGAGAGAGCAGCGGCCTCTGCAAGATTACTGTTGGCGAAGAAGATGATGCAGAAAATTGAAGGAGCAAGACAATGATGGTCACAAGTGTATGTATATTGCTTCCATGTAATGTACAAGTGATTTCAAGTCTTTATATAGATTCTAGGCATGTTCCACGACTTTTACAAGTTGAATTTGAATTCAAATGAAGGTGGGAATGGTTGTTGTAGGGAATCAATTCACTTTCCTACAATCTACGAAAAGTGAAGATCTTGATTGATCTACTTTTAGGTGATTGATTGCTTGATTGAATGCAACTTCAACCACCACAAATTCGTGGGATTTGGGCTCTATATTTGTAGCTTTACATGTGTAAAGCTCAAGGCTTTTACAAGGGTAAATGAGCCATCAAAAATCTCTCAAAAAAATACAATAAATGAGCATAAGAAAAAAGAACTTTCCAACGGATATTCTTTCGACGTGATAGCCTTTGATGTAGATCAAATCCACCTCAAGCATAGTGTTAGCTTGATGTTCCAACAAATTCCAACTTATGATATTGATGATTTTTCACCACACCATTCAGATTTACTACTAACAACAGTTCGTTTATCAAAAACATCCATGAGGAGGTTGTATTGCAAAAGTGATCCTGTTGAATATGCAAGACTAAAAAACCTACATTCAAGAGAAGAAGAAAAACATAATGTATGTGGTAATGATGACGGTATGGCATATTTTATTGCGGATTGCTATTAAAATGAAAGAGAGAGCATTGATACTTTTGAAAATGAAAAATATCTTCAAGAAGAAGGTCTAAAGCACATCTATGGATGATGTCATTTGACATGACTAAGTACAAGTTTACTTATTCTCAATATTCAAATTTTTTTTTGGATGGAGTAATATATTGGTTTTGACACTATTAAGGTATATTATATAAATGGTACTTTTTTCTATGTTTAGACGTTTATTGTGATAATCATTTTTTTCATGAACTTGTAGGGTACTATCTCAAAAGTTATTATCGAGCAAAAATACTCTTCCTTCATCATTTGATGAAATGAATAAGATGATAAGTAGTGTTGGTATTGAATATTACTTTTTACATCCTTATCCTAGTTATTGTATTTAGTATCAAGGTTAGTATGCAGACAATGTGATATCTATAAAATATTAATTTCCTAGTACAAGGAGGAGAAAGGTAAAATTCCAAAGAAAGTATTGAGATTGGTCATAGTTCATGATGATAGTTCATCATCAAATTTTGACATATCAACATTAGAGAGAGAGAGATAGAGAGAGGGAGAGAATCATTCTACCTAATCATGTGAATGTTATACATGATGAAAATGAAAATGATCTATATGATGATCCTACACATGATGAAGAGGAAGAAGTACCAAAAATCAATGGTAATCCATCCATAAGTGAGTTCATTTATAAGAAAAAAAAACTTTAACAATAGAAGAAATGGAAGAGATCAACAAAGCCAATGAAGATGATGTTGATATATATTTTGTTAGTGATGTGTGTGAACATATTAGGACCACTAGAGCACGTTTTTACCTCTTTAGGAGGTTTTTTTCCCCTGGCTTGTATATCTGCCTATAACCCCAATGGATCACTTATCTTTGTAATTCACTTGGTAATACATTCAGTATTGTGTGTCATGCTCCAAGCTTCTTCTTCTTCCTTGTGTTGTTCATGTGCATCTGCAAACCTCAAACTCCAACAACTAGTATTAGAGCAGGTCACTGCTTCATCTAGGGTATCATTGACACCTCTCGAATCACAGTCTCAAAATCACATGAAATTTAGTGAGCATACTCAAGGTGATTAAGAGTTCAAAATTGCTTTGCTTTGTGGTGCGAAATCATGATCTGAGATTGTTACAGCCTTCGAATGCACTATCGCAATACTTGTGCAAGAAATTTCATCCTTTTGTGCCAAATATATATACATGTTTTGGTTTGTCGCTATGAGGGGCTTGAAGTCTACTACAGATTTAGTAGAGCTTGACAGGGAGTTCTATTCAACTTTTCTAGATACAATCTTTTTTTGCATCAGGATATTTTAGTTAGTTGTCATGGCTGAAAGCAATGATGTATTTCATATGTTGGTTGTACATGATAGATTGGATGGTACTAATTACCCATTATCGGCATATATGATGCATTATGTATTGGTTGCAAAAGGACTGTGGAATATTGCGCAGGGTGTTGAAAAACAAACTACTACACCTGTAAATACAGTTATTGAAGGTGATGCAAATGGCATTGAAGATGAAAATCTTCAAATTCTTGTTCGTGCTCTGGTTCCTACTCCACCTACTATAGAGCAACTTTATTGGGATGGCAGAGATGCTCAGGCACATGCATTGATAGTTTTATCTATCAAATGTGCCATTATCCTTCACATTCACTCTTGCAAAATAGCAAAGGATGCTTGGGATACACTTACCACTTTGTACCAAGCAAGAAATGAGGCTCGTGTTGATTACCTCCAAAAATAGTTGGAGAGTGAGCACATGAATGAAGGAGATTCTATGGACATCTTACAAAGATCAAACATTTGAAGGAGCACTTGATTTCTACTGATGAAGTCTTGCTAGATAATTCACTTGTGTAGACTGTTCTAAATAGTCTTCTAGATTCATATCTGATCTTTGCTTCTACTCTTTGATTGGTGATGAAAGGAAATCCAAATTTCTTTACATTTGAGGACTTAGTCTTTATTCTGTTGCATGAAGATCAGTATAGACACAACAGGTCCATTATGCATGTTGTGAATCAAGCTTTCCCTGTTGATGACAGATGTTACAATTCATAATATGTCAAATGGTGATATTATTGCTTCTAGCATTTTATGTCATGGATTTTATAAGCTCATAGATTATGCAAAATATGTTAATGATTCAACATGTACAGTTCAAGATGCTCAAGCCATATAAGATGTAAAGCCTTGGCATGCATCATTTGCTCATCCGAACTATGCTAGTTTGCTATGCCTATAGAAATCTAAAATAATGTCCTCTCTCCCAAACTCAAGGCACCTTGTAAACATGGTTGTGAAGATTGTATTTTGGGAAATATGCAGTGTTCCTCTTTCCCAAAAGATGGTTCAGTTCGAGCAATTTGAGGCTATTATGTGTGCAACATATGTACTTAAGAGGTATCCCACCAAAGCACTATAGTCTATTACTCCATATGATGCTTGGCATGGTCACAAGCCATTTGTTGCTCATGTGTGTGTTTTTGGTTGTCTGGTATATGCATTAGTGCCTCAACAATAACACAAGAAAATTGGATGATAAAGAAGTGAAATGTATTTTTGTTGGGTACAGTTCTGAAAGCAAAGGCTATCATCCCTATTATCCATAGACTAAATGCATTTTGGTTAGCCGTGATGTTGTTTTTGTGAAAGGTGCAATTTAGCCATTACTTTCATGGTCCAAATAGACTTCTATTAGAGATGTGTATGAAACTTTACTGCTTTTTTTTTATAGGTGGACAATCAAGTGCTGGTCTGAATGAGGTAGTTTCTTAGCCTTAACAGGTTTCATGCATGATGTAGGTCATTCTATTTCTAATGCAAATTTACTTGATGCACTTATTAATGAGAGGAGGCAAAAACTATGCCAAAATGGTTGGCACAAACTTTGTGAGATAGCAAATTAGATGCACCTCTATCATATCATACTCCTTCAGGATCTCATAGTGCTTCTTTCGCATTACATTGCTATGCTATGGATGCCTCTAGTTTTTCTGATGAAAATGATCTTGTTTTGTTCAATGAAGCACAAAATGTAAAAAATCGGATGGTTATTATGCAATTAGAATATGATGCTATTATGAAGAATGGTACCTGATCTTTATGTGATTTACCTCCTGGCAAGAAGGCCAATGGCACTAAGTGGGTATACAAGATCAAGTGTAACCCTAATGAAATAGTTGATAGGTATAAGGGTAGGCTTGTTGCAAAAGTTTATGCTCAAGAAAGAGGCATTTATTTTGATGAGACCTTTGCTCTCAGATGCTGAATGATTACTGTTCATAGCATCTATGCACTTGAAGCTCATCATGGTTGGAATGTAAATTAATTGGATTTTAAAACTATATTTTTGAATGCTGACTTACATGAAAAAGTGTATGTTTTTGAGCCTCATGCCTGTATCCTTTCTGATTTAAATCATACCCTATGACAATGCACTTCTCTGCCTTAGGGTCTAGCTTACCTCTGATTTGAGATGGAACATGCACATAAGCAACACATCCAAGTATTCTACAATGATCAAGTGATGGCCTCCTACCATGCCATGCTTCATATGGGGTCATCCCATCAAGTGATTTGGATGGCAACCTATTAATAAGATAAGTGGCAGTAGAAACACTCTCTGCCCATAAGTAATTAGGCAATTTCTTTTCATTAAGCATTGATCTAGTTGCTTCCACAATCAACCTGTTTCTCCTCTCTACTACCCCATTTTGCTCAGGGGTATACCTTGTAGTAATCTCCCTTTTGATACCTCTCTCCTGTAAAAATGCATCAGATTCATTGGAGAAGTACTCACCTCCTCCATCTGACCTTATCCTCTTTAGAATTCTTCCTGTTTGATTTTCCACAAGTGCAAGATACTTCTTAAAGCAACTGAACACTTCATCTTTATGTTTCATAAAATACGAGATAGTCCACCTACTGAAATCATCAATGAATGACACATAATACCTTGAGCCTGAAATTGAAGGGTCCTTGCTTGGTCCCCACACATTTGTGTGGACAAGTTCCAAATAGTCCTCATGCATATAGACTTTCTTTGTAAAAGGTAACCTGTGTGATTTACCAAATTGACAAGCACCACATTTATAGATCATGTGTTTCTTGGATACATTAGGTATCCCAAGCACACATTGATCTCTGCATATCTACTTCAAGGTTCTCTCGCCAATATGTCCTAATCTTTTATGCCAAATCTCAAGCTCAGACAATGTTTGATCCTTGTAATTATAAAATGCAATGTTTCTAGTGTTCTCAAGCTCAAATGTAAATAATCTACCTATATTTTCTCCATTGGAAATTTCTTGAATCCATGTTGGGGGTCCTCCACAAAAGCTCCATATTTGTTGAAGCTAACCTGCAAACACTTTTCCACTATCTGTCCAACACTCATCATATTCTTGGTGATAGTTGGTACATAAAGAACCCTGCTCAACAAATTTCTATTACCATCAGAGGTTTTGACATTTCCTACCTTGACCACTATATGCTTGGTGTCATCACTTGTTTGTACTTGGTGCTTTCCCTTGGGCTCCTCAAGATCAGAAATAAGAGCTACATTGCTTGCTACATGATTTGAACAACCTGAGTCAATATAGAAGTGGTGCTCATCATTCATACCTTGTTTTGAAGTCATATTCATAATGAGAAGAGAATCCTCTTGATCCTCTGTATAATTGTTGAAGTTTCTTCTTGATTTGTATCCTCCTTAATAGTTGTTATTGTAATTGTTGTTGTAGCCATGGTTGTAGCCTTGATTATGGTTGAACCTTCCTCTTGATTGTGAATAGCCACCTCTTTGAAATCCTCTTCCTCTCTGATTCTTGAAGTTCCTATAGCACTCATCTATAGTGTGATTACACAATCCACATATGTTGCATGGGGAAGAGTTGAAAGTTCTCCCCCTACCTTGCTTAGCTCCTCTGCCCCTTCATCTTGAATTCCTACCTCTTCGTGCATAATTAGCTTGAGAAGTAGTACCTTCATCCTCTACTTTCTTGCTCTTCCCTTTATCTTTAGTCTTTCCTTTATCTATGTATAGGGCAAAAGAGTTGTTACCTCTTTATGGTTCTCCAATTTTGTTGAGCTTGGCTTCATGGATAAAGAGTTTTTGCATGAGTGTGGTAAGATCTGGAATTTGCATGTCCATGTAAAGGTCCGTAGCAGCTGTGAAGGCTTCCCACTTATCATCCGCCTTGATGCCATTGATTATTTGTCTCACTATTTGCTCCTCTTCAATCTCCTCTCTTATGCTTGCCAATTGATCAGCCACATCTTTGACAAATTCTGAAACAGTCTGCTTGTGTTGCTTCCTTTGAGTAGTAAACTCAAGAGTTGATGCTTCAAACAATTAAATCAAAATAGATAATTTCACAACTAGCTAGTGATAAAAAACTTGCTATTTTGGTCTTGATACCTGCTCGATCTTTTGCTTAGATCTCACAGTACAGTAGAAATAGATCAAAATCCTTTTGAGGGTTATTAACGTAGGTAGCTAATGATTACAAGTGGAATCACTTAAAATGATGAACCATACATTGAGCAATCAATTTAGCAATTGAATGCTTAACCCTGACTTTTTAGGGACTGAGCAGAGAATGACCAGAGAGCACTTCAAGGTGGATTTCTCCAAATTGGCTGAACAAGCTATAGAACATGCAAAATGATCAAGAAATCACTGAGATATGGTCATGCAAATCTCACTAGTCTAAGTAGTCATAGCAGAGAAGTCAACAGAGACGATCAATGATGTAAATGTATTATAGAACATTGTTGTACATGATCATTGGCATAGATGATGCCCAATGATAGTGATCTAAGTGAGCTATGGTGTAATCTGTTGATATATTTAGGTAGTGATGTGTGTGAACACTCTAGGATTGCCTGGGCACTTTTTTCCCTCTTTAGGAGGTTTTTTTCCCCCGGCTTGTATATACGCCTATTGCCCTAATGGGCTACTTATCTTTGTACATTCTCTAGTAATACATTCAATATTGTGTGTTTGTGCTCCAAGCTTCTTCTTCTTCCTTGTGTTGTTCGCGTGCTTCCGCAGACGTCTATCTCCAACAATTGGTATCAGAGCAGGTCGTCGCTTCTTCTAGGGCGCCGTCGACACTCCTCCGTTTGCAGTCTCAGATTCGCACGAAATTTGGTGAGCATACTCAGGGTGTTTCCGAGATCAAAACAGCTTCGCTGTGTGGTGCCGAAATCGCGATCTGAGCTCGTTTCGGCCTCCGAACGCACTATCGCAGCGCTTGTGCAGGCTATTTTGTCCTTTTGTGCCAAAGGTATATACCAGTTTCTGTTCGCTAGTTTAAGCGTCTCAAAGTCTGCTACAGGTCTAGCAGAACTCGTCTGGGTTGTTCTGTTCAACTTTTTGAGATACAGTCAATTTTCTGCATCAAGGTATTTTAGTCACCGGCCATGGCTGAAAGCAGTGATGTATTCCGTATGTTGGCTGTTGAGGATAAGTTGGATGGTACCAACTACCCATTATGGGCTTATATGATGCGACATGTACTGGTTGCAAAAGGATTGTGGAACATTGTGCAGGGTGTTGAAAGACGTCCTGTTACACCTGTAACAACAGGTACTGCAAATACAGGTGTTGGAGCTGATGAAGATGGTGTCGAAGATGATATTCCGCAGATTCCTGTTCGTGCTACTGTTTCTGTTGCACCTACTGCAGAGCAGATTCGTTGGGATGGCAGAGATGCCCAGGCACATGCATTGATAGCTTTGTCTGTCAAACGTGCCATTATTCCTCACATTCGCTCTTGCAAAACAGCAAAGGATGCTTGGGATACACTTACCACTTTGTACCAGGCTAAGAATGAGGCTCGTGTTGCTTACCTCCGAAAACAGTTGGAGAGTGAGCACATGAATGAAGGTGATTCTATGGAAAGTTTTCTTACAAAGATCAAAGACCTGAAGGAACAATTGATTTCTGCTGATGAGGTTATACCAGATAGCTCACTTGTGCAGACCGTTCTGAATGGTCTTCCTGATTCATATCAGAGTTTTGCCTCTACTCTTCGGTTGATGATGAAAGGCAATCCGAATGCCTTGTCATTTGAGGAACTAGTCTCTGTTCTGTTGCAGGAAGATCAGTCCAGGCAGAACAGGTCCATTATGCGTGTTGCAGATCAAGCTTTCCTTGCTAGTCAAAAGGGCAAAGGAAAATGGAGCTCTTCTACTAGTAAGCAGAAATCTGCAAATGCTGCACAATTGAAGAACCAGGATAAAGATGAGAAGAAATCAGAAAAGCAGAAATTGTTCTGCAAGTACTGTAAAGGAAATGATCATATTATAAAGAACTGTCCAAAACTGGCTGCTAAAGAGGCAAAGAAGAAAGAGGCTGGAATGGTTGTTGCAAAGGCCTCTACACCAAAAACAGAGTCTACAAATCTTGTGCAGGAAGAAGAATGGGCGTTTACTACTGTCTGTAGTTTTGACCCATCTTCTCATGATCAGTGCATGTCTGCATTAGACTCAGATGTTTGGTACTTTGACAGTGGGGCGACCAAACATATTACCTCGCAGCACAGTTTCTTCTCTTCACTCGAGCCTACCCCTACAGGGAATATTGTCAAATGCGCCAATAACTCCTCTTATCTTGTTATGGGAGTTGGTAAGATCATTCTGACTACTGTTGATGGTAGTTCTTTCACTTTGTCAGATGCTTTATTTGTGCCAGGGATCAAAAAGAACCTGTTATCAGTTTCTGCATTAGCCAAGATTGGCTTGGTCGTGAATTTCGTTGATGACAGGTGTACAGTCCATGATCTCTCAAATGGCGATGTGATTATTGCTTCTGGCATTTTATGTCGTGGGCTGTATAAGCTCATAGACTACGAAAGATCTGTGAATGATTCGGCATGTGCAGTTCATGATTCTCAGGCTATGTCAGATGCAAAGCTTTGGCATGCACGCTTTGGTCATCTGAATTTTGCTAGTTTTTTACGCTTGCAGAAATCTGAAATGGTGTCCTCTTTGCTCAAACTTGAGGCACCTGGAAAACATGTTTGTGAAGGCTGTATTTTGGGCAAAATGCAGCGTTCTTCCTTTCCAAAAGATGGTTCAGTTCGGGCTATGCAGAAATTGCAGCTTGTACATAGTGATGTCTGTGGTCCTATGCAGACACCCTCTTTTGGAAATTACCTTTACTTCGTGACTTTCATTGATTATTTTTCCAGGCATGCATGGGTATATCCACTCAAAGCAAAGTCCGAAGTGTTCATGTGCTTCAAACAGTTTTTGGTTTTGGCTCAAAATCTGTCAGCATGTAAAATGGGCACCCTCCGTTCTGATCGAAGGGGGGAATATATGTCTTCAGATTTTAATGCATTTCTGGCTGAACGTGGGATAAAATACCAATGTACAGTACCGTATACACCTCAACAGAATGGAGTTGCTGAACGAAAGAACAGGTCACTCATGGAAATGGCGAGGTGCATGGTCAAAAGTCAGGCTTTACCACATAGTTTCTGGCTTGAGGCTGTCATGTGTGCAGCATATGTACTGAACAGGTGTCCCACTAAAGCGTTGCAATTTATCACTCCATATGAGGCTTGGCATGACCGCAAGCCATCTGTTGCTCATCTGCGTGTTTTTGTTTGTTTGGCATATGCATTAGTGCCTGAACAACATCGCAGAAAATTGGATGATAAGGCAGTAAAATGTATTTTTGTTGGGTACAGTTCTAAAAGTAAAGGCTATCGTCTGTATCATCCACAGACTAAACGCATTCTGGTTAGCCGTGATGTTGTCTTTGTGGAAGATGCTCTTCAGTCATTGCTTTCATGTACTAAGGAGACATCTGTTAGCTCCAAAGACATGTATGATACTTTGATGCCTCTTTTTACAGGTGGACAGGCTAGTGCTGGTCCTAATGAGGCAACTTCTCAGCCTTTGCAGGTTTCATATGATGATGCAGATCATTCCATTGCATGATGCACTTGTTGATGAGAGAGCTGATATTGAGCAGGCAAAAACTATGCCAAAATGGTTGGTGCAGACTTTACGTGACAGCAAATTAGATGCGCCGTTGTCATATTGTACTCGTTCAGGCTCTCATAGTGCCTCCTTTGCATCAGCTTGCTATGCTATGGCTGCATCTAGTCTCTGTGATGAGAATGAGCCTGTTTCTTTTGATGAAGCACAAAATTCAGAAAATTGGATGGCTGCTATGCAATCTGAATATGATGCTATAATGAAGAATGGTACATGGTCTTTATGTGACTTGCCTCCTGGCAAGAAGGCCATTGGCACTAAGTGGGTATACAAGCTGAAGCGTAAACCTGATGGTACAGTTGACAGGTATAAGGCTAGGCTTGTTGCAAAGGGTTATGCACAGGAAAGAGGCATTGATTTTGATGAGACCTTTGCACCTACATGCCGTATGACTACTGTTCGGAGCATTTGTGCACTTGCAGCCCATCATGGTTGGAATGTACATCAATTGGACATTAAAACAGCATTTTTGAATGGTGACTTGCATGAAGAAGTGTATGTTTTTCAGCCCCGTGGCTTTGTGCAGAAAGGGCATGAAAACCAGGTTTGCAGGTTAAAGAAGGCATTATATGGTTTAAAGCAAGCACCACGTGCTTGGTATGAGAAGATACATGCCTATCTGATTGCACATGGTTTTGAGAACAGTCCAACTGAAAGCACTTTATATGTTAAACGTGCTAATGATGTGCTTCTGGTCATTGTTGTCTATGTTGATGGCATGCTGCTCACTGGTCCTATTGAGACACATATTGCTGATTTTAAGGCTGATTTGCATGCCTCATTTGAGATGTCTGATTTGGGGCATTTGCATCACTATTTGGGCATTCAATTTATGCACGTTGATGGTGGAATGGCTTTGTGTCAAACGAAATATATTGACACATTATTGTAGCGTTTTGGCCTTGAAGACTGTAAGCCTATTGCCACTCCTATGGAGACAAGTTTACGATTGAGTCTTCATGATGCTGGAGATGCATTTGATGTTGTTCTCTATCAGCAAGCTGTTGGATGCTTGATTTACTTATGCATTACTCGGCCAGATATTCAGTTTGCTGTCTCACAGATGAGCAGGTTTATGCATTGCCCAGGAGTCACGCATTGGAAAGCGGTTAAGCACATCTTTCGCTACTTGAGTGGTACTCGGCTACTTGGGTTGTTTTATCCCAAGGGGGGATCACTACCGCCAGATTTGCATGCTTTTTCTGACTCAGATTGGGTTGGTTGCTATGACACTCGTGTGTCCACCAGTGGTTTTTGCTTCATGCTTGGTAGCTCATGTATATCTTGGTTGACCAAGAAGCAGCCTACTGTGGCCACTTCCAGTTGTGAGGCTGAGTATAGGGCAGCTTTCACAGCGACTATTGAGTGTGTGTGGCTCAGACGCCTTATGGATGATTTGGGTGTTGGCTAGTCTTCTGCCACCACCATCTTCACTGATAGTCAGAGCGCATTGGCAGTTGCGAGGAACCCTGTGTTCCATGCTCGCACTAAGCACATTGAGGTGCATTATCACTATGTCATGGAGAGGTTCTCTGCGGGGGAGATCAGCTTGGTATATGTGCCCACGTAGGAGAACATTGCAGACCTTTTCATGAAGGCTCTGCCTAGGGAGAAGTTTGAAGCTTTCCGCAAAGCTTTGGGATTACTTCCTTTTGTGGAGTGATTTCCACATAGCTTGGCACTTCCTTATACATGAGTGCCAGCTCCTTGTTCACCGCATCACTCCCAGGGGGGATTTGTTGATATATTTAGGTAGTGATGTGTGTGAACACTCTAGGACTACCGGGGCACTTTTTTCCCTCTTTAGGAGTTTTTTTCCCCCGGCTTGTATATACGCCTATTTCCCTAATGGGCTACTTATCTTTGTACATTCTCTAGTAATACATTCAGTATTGTGTGTTTGTGCTCCAAGCTTCTTCTTCTTCCTTGTGTTGTTCGCGTGCTTCCGCAGACGTCTATCTCCAACATAATCCACTTAGCCTCTACAAAGATCAACAATAAGCTCAAGAATGGGGGCTCAATGGCCACGAGTTTTCCAAGTCTTTTATAAGTGATTTACCTCCAAGTTTGAATTTTGAATTCAAACTTTGCTTCTACCTAAAAGTGCTTCCTCCCAAATTAGGAGTTAGTTCATCAAATGTAGCTTGTAGCTCTTAGTTCTCCAAACTCCACGAGATGTATGTTCTTGGAAGATTCTCTCAAGTAAAAGAACTTTTACAATGGTTAATGATCAACCAATAACAAGCCAAAGTTCACATGCTTCATGAAGTGATTGTACACATTATCTTCCATGCCTAGCCAAGTGTGAAGGCTTGTGTACTTGCACCAACAAATAACTCATACACCTTTTGCAAACATGGTTGCATCCATTTTAGGAATTTTCACATTTAAGGTGAACATCCTACCCACTTGTTTCCTTTGACAATCAATCTTTCATCATGTTTGTACTCTTCCACATATAACCCATCAACATTGATCCTAACTTGTAATCCTTGGTCAACCATTTGTCCAATAGAAACCAATTTATTTTTTAAGTTTGGAACGTGCAGCACATAAACAAGATGTTTTACCTTCCCATCCTCCATAGACATTGCTATGTTTCTTGTATGTTGGATAGGATGTGATGCATCATCACCTATTTTAACATATCAAGGAACAAGCAATTTTTGCAAACTACTAAACCATTCCGCATGACTCGTCATGGGATTTGAAGCACTTGAATCAACATACCAGTTACCATTCAATTTCGAAACATCAACATAAAATCATATTCATCATGTGATGTTGGACCATGAACATATACTCAGAACCAGAATGCATGGTTGTTTTGCTACCTTCTGTTATTTTGATTCTTCAACTTGCAATCACATTCAAAGTGTCTAAGTTTACCACAATTCTAGCATTCTTTATTAGCATTACCTGAATTATTTCTTTTGGAAATTTTTGTGGCCTCCTTGGATCCCCCTGCCTCAAAACTATCCTCTACCTCCTACATGATCCTCATCAAGATTCTTTTCTTCAATAATTAGCATGGACACCAAATCAACAAAATTTAGAATATTTTCCGTGGTTTGAATAGAAGTTATGGAGTGCTTATATGCAGCTCCTAAACCACGAAGGCACACTTCCACTTTATCATCATCATCTACATTCACACCAATAGATGTAAGTGACTCACATATGCTTTTGATTTATAGGGTGTAGTCACTTACCGACATGCCCTTTTTCTCTAGTGTATGCAGCTCGTTCTTGAGTTGGAATTTTTGTGCCTTTGTTTTGGTCTCATACAATGTGACCAAACTACTCCAAGCCTCTTTTGGAGCCTTGGCATCTCATATGTGCCCAATCATGCTATCATGTATACTAATAGATAGCCAATACATTACCTTTCATGCTCCTTGATTCCATTCTTCATATGCTCTTAATTGGTCCGCAGTCCAATCCCTCTCTCGTAACTGCATAGCATTTTAATTCTCTCCTTTGATGTACTTCCAGTAGTCTTTTCCCATTAAGAAATTCATGATTCTGAATCTCCAAGCATGGAAGTTATCCTTATCGAGCTTATTGCTCATAAGTTGACTCATTCCATCTACACTTGTCATTTTTGTAGCAATTTGCAACACTACAAAAACACTAGAAGTAGTACCTCTACTTCAATGTTGTTACACTGTGATGTGACAATTCGATCTCAGAAAAACACAGTTTTCATGTATGCACAGTATATGAAATTGCTTGAAATTCTAGATCTAGAATAGCTGAGTGTTCTTGAATAGAACACAAGTTACAATTTTCAAAATGACTTAACTTTTTTACGGTCCCTACCTTGTAGGCTTGAAACAAAGCTCAAGATGGACCGAAAACAGAAATGTAAGAAAAAAAGTGACTTTAAAGGGTTAACTCTCGAAAATAGTTTGATGCCTTCTACCTTCACACCAAAGTTTGTAGCAATCTGAGGTTGGTTGTGAATTGTGCTTTCTTCACACCTTCTCGCGTACTATTCACTGTCCGTGTTCTCCATGAGATCTCTAGAGCTACAGTGGCTCTGATACCATGCCACAAAAACGAGATAAGGAAGAAATCTCACTCAAATGGTCTCACACTCAAAGAGGAGCACACACAGATTGAGGCAAGGAACATTGATCTTCTTCTTATTCTTCTTCTTCTTCTTCTTCTTCTTCTTCTTCTTCTTCTTCTACTACTACTACATAAAAGGAATATACAAGAATACAACTAGTGCAATATATAAAGAACAATACATAAATAAAAACCTAACATCCATGAATGAGTGAGCTGGCAAGAAACAAGTGTGCTATCACTCTTCGTAGGTGAATCTAATAAAGCTCACTAAAGTATCTTTGGCATATAACAACATGATTACTATGCATGTTAGAGAAATCAAAAGTGATATGTGTCATCCTCGATCATCACATGTTGAGCTTGATATCTCAACATGAACCTCACCACAAAGCGAATGGATCTCTTTAAAATAGGAGTAAGTGCTTCTCTTGCTCTCCCCATAGGAGGTGTTGCATGTCCTAGGAATGAATCAAGACAATTGTTTTGCCTCAATGTATTATCTCCTCAAAGAAATCACATCTCCCTCCACCAATGTGATGGGTAGAGTCAAAATCTTTACCATGAGAGGTGCCTAGTTCAATTCTAGAAATGGACCCCATCACATACATTGGCTTCGTGTTTCTAGTCTCAAAGGAGCACCAATGTGATGGGTAGAGTCAAAATCTTTACCATGAGAGGTGCCTAGTTCAATTCTAGAAATGGACCCCATCACATACATTGGCTTCGTGTTTCTAGTCTCAAAGTCATAAAACTAGAAATGCACACAAGTACTATTTGTGTAGCTCCCAAATGGTTCTCGTGGACCATGGTCACGATCTATTAGTTAGAAAAACACCTAAAAATTTGTACATTGTGGGGTTGAATCTGAGTAGCAACTCGTGAATCTATAATATTTTATGCCTTGCTCACATGCGTAATGATGAGATGCATAAGATTTTTGTGCATGACGAGGTAGCAAGAAACTTTGGTAGCTCAAACACCTTCCCTTGCGAGTCAAAAGGTTCCAACCTCCTCTGCGACATGTGCCTAATTTGTCCATTGACCATTTTGCTCCTGCCTTGTGGAGGATTCATAAAGAATCTACTAGTTGATTTGTTTAAAGAAATTGTGTGACACCGCTAGCATAGTGGTGGAGCTCCACTCCTCTTGAGAGAGGTGCTATGTTTGATTCTTGAGTGTGATAGCCATGATTTGGCTTCATTAATTTTGCTACATAGAGAAAGTTGGAAGGCATAGTCATTCTACATGATAGAGAATGTGAGGAAAGAAACAAACTCGTCACCAAGAGGAATGAAGGACATGGCATGATGCAGATAAGGTCTCCATGACCTTGTGAGAAAGATGATGGAGTAACTAAGGCCACCGTGAAAGCTTTAGCACTGATAACAATGCAAGAGACTAGCGATTATGACCACTCCATGCTAGAGAGATGACTCTCCTCCCAACCATAAGCCTCTACATCAAGCTCTCAAGGGATTGCCTATTAGGGATGGTGGATTGTAACCATTCAAGTTTCAGACATGTAGTTACATGTGCACCAACTGCCCTATTTAACAAAAGTTAACTCAAGTGGATCCTTCTAGAAGCCTCAACAGTTCTTTGGGCAAAACTCTCTTCCCATGTTCCCAAAGGGGTTTCAGTCCAAGACTCTTGCTTAACATCAATATGAATTAACCAGTAAGCTAAGTGGACCACTCGCTTAAGAAAGTACATCACCTTATGCATAATTCTAGCCTCGAGATCTTTGGTGATAGATACGAGTGACCAATCCGTGTTCGATTTCAGATCATTCAGAAACGATTGGACCCTTAGATCATACACTTACTTAATTACACAATTAGGTATATGTATATGTGTATGTATATGTATATGTATATGTATATGTATATGTATATGTACATGTATATGTATATGTATATGTATATGTATATGTATATGTATATGTATATGTATATGTATATGTATATGTATATGTATATGTATATGTATATGTATATGTACATGTATATGTATATGTATATGTATATGTATATGTATATGTATATGTATATGTATATGTATATGTATATGTATATGTATATGTATATGTATATGTATATGTATATGTATATGTATATGTATATGTACATGTATATGTATATGTATATGTACATGTATATGTATATGTATATGTATATGTATATGTATATGTATATGTATATGTATATGTATATGTATATGTATATGTACATGTATATGTATATGTATATGTATATGTATATGTATATGTATATGTATATGTATATGTATATGTATATGTATATGTATATGTATATGTATATGTATATGTATATGTATATGTATATGTATATGTATATGTATATGTATATGTATATGTATATGTATATGTATATGTATATGTATATGTATATGTGTGAAGAGATGGATAGGTATGTGCTTGAAGATGAAGAGGTGTTGCAAAATACTTGATCTACACCAGCCAATTGAACTCCAGGAGTATATGGTGGGCCCTTTTAGCTTGCCAATGGATGTATTAGACACCCTATGTACCTTGGAAGATCACTCTCAAAAAGATAGATCAAAACAGATAAGTTGGAGTTAGCTCAGAGGTGAAAAACTTGCTATTTTGGTTCATACACCTGTCCACTGTTTTGCATAATTCTCTGAGCACAGAAGCAATTAGCTTAATTCCTCTTAGGGAAGTCTACGTAACTTAAAGAGCTAAATTTCAAGAGTAATCTCATCAAAAATAATAAACCACACACTGAGAATGAGTTTTAACAAGAAATGACATCATCCCCATTTTCACGGGCTGCTACAGTTTGAGACCAGTGAGCAGAAAAATGAGCATACCTCAACATGTAGGAATCCAATGATTATGAAAATTTGTATAGTTTTACTAGACAGTAAGCTGAATCTAAAAAGCTTTAAAACATTGCATTTGGATAAGTAAACACGGAGAAATGGCTCTGACAAGATGAGTGAAAAAGTCGGGTACCTGACAGAGAAGTGAAGATGAACAGACACTGTTGACTTCAATTGCACATAACTGAAGATTGCAACATCTAAATGAAATGAAACTTTGTGAGCATATAGTAGACTTATAGAGCTAACTTTAACAAGTTAAATCACTGAAAATGATGAACCAAGCTCAGAGAAACCATCTCTGCAATCTGACTGAGAAAACTGAGAGATATGGCAGTGAGTAGTACACTTCACAAGAACATGGAAATATGAACCCAAATGATAATGAAAATGAAAGTATATTGCTTGTACAATACAATGGACTTACTGATACATATGTGTGCCTTGGAATCACACCTTGATATGGCATAAAGCTCAGCTCTTGGAGGTCTTCACATAGGTCTCTCTAACCACGACTAAAACTGCCATCTATTTATAGTTGAGTTTGGGAGGCTAACTTCCCTCAATCCCTCTCCAATCAATGAGTGATTGATTTGATTCTCTACCTACCACAAATCACAAATTCGTGACTCCTCTTTCCCTTTTTGATCATGTGGACTCAACCACTTAAGATTCTTTCACTTTTACATTAAGTAAACTCTTCAAAAGTTACAAGAGGTAGTTCACAAGTGAACTTTACATAGTCTTCATTTTGAAGCTTATTTTAAGACTTTGTGGGACTCAAGCCAATACTTAGGCTTGTCATAGACTTGCTCAACAGCTCCCCCTCAAGCCAAGTATGCTTGAGGTCTTCAGTCTTCCAAGATTACCTGTAAACCAATCATAGCCTTGAATTTGCAAAGCTTTGTACCATCCAATGCTTTGGTTAGAATATCTGCACATTGTTGATGAGTGGACACATATGATATTTGAATCTTTTTGCTTAGAACCTTCTCTCTTACATAGTGATAATGAACTTCAATATGTTTAGTCCTTGCATGAAAAATAGGATTAGCAGCCAAATGAATAGAACTCATATTGTCACCATAAATAGTTGGAGTTCCAAACTCCAATCCAAGATCTTTGAATAATGTCTTCATCCACATAGCTTCTTGAGTAGCTATGGCAAGACCTCTATATTCAGCTTCAGTAGAAGAGAGAGCAACTGGGGGTTGCTTCTTGGATGACCATGAAATAAGCTTTGAACTTGCAAAGGTAAGATAACCTGAAGTGCTCCTTCTATCTTCCTTGGAGCTAGCCCAATCTGCATCAGAAAATAGCTTCAAACCTAAATCAGATACATAAGGATAATAAAGTCTTTCATTTATGGTTCCTTTGAGATACTTGAGAACCCTTTTGGCAGCATCCATATGTGGTTTCCTTGGTGTGTGCATAAATTGACTTAGCACACTCACACTGTAACATATATCTACTCTTGTCAATGTGGCATAGTTGAGAATACCCACTAGACTTTGATATGATGTGATGTCCTCTACGCGTTCACCTTCATGTGAGCTCAATTTGTGATTGACCTCCATTGGAGTACCTGCAATCTTACAATCTTGCATCTTGAATTTTGCCAACATGTCCTTAATGTACTTTCTTTGAGTGAGAAACAAACCATGATCTTTGTAGACAACTTCCAAGCCTAGGAAGTAGGTAAGTGAACCCAAATCACTTATCTTGAACTCTTCTCTCATCTGATCTTTGATCTTCTTCATACCATCTGCATCATTTCCTATCAATATAATATCATCTACATATACACATAGGTAGATGACCTCAGAGTTACTCTTTTTGATAAAGAGTGAAGGATTTGCCTTGCTTGGTTGAAAGCCTTTGTCCTGCAAGAATGAAACAAGCCTGAAATTCCAAGCTCTTGGAGCTTTCTTGAGACCATACAATGCTTTGTTAAGTTTACACACATAATCAGGATAAACTTGATTCTCAAAACCAGGTGGTTGTGCCATATATACCTCTTCTGTTATCCAACCATTCAAGAATGCATTCTTTACATCTAGTTGAAGTATCTTCCAATTCTTGGAAGAGGCAATACTAAGCAAAACCCTAATAGTAGGCATCTTTGCCACAGGAGAGAAGGTCTCCTCATAATCAATTCCCTGAGTTTGTGCAAAGCCTTTTGCTACAAGCCTTGCCTTATACCTGTTAATGGAACCATCATAATTCTTCTTGAGTTTATAGACCCATCTTGAGCCTATTACCTTCATGGATGAAGTCTTGGGCACCAAATCCCAAGTGTTGTTTTCCTCAAGTGCTTCAATCTCTTCCTTCATTGCATGCTTCCATTCTATTTTTTCTTTGGCCTCTTCAAATGATGATGGCTCCTCTTGGTTCATGTCCTGTGCTATGTAGATAGAATGTTTAGTTACTAATGAGGTGTCAAACCCATACCTTTCTGGTTTTTTCTTTTCCCTCATAGATCTTCTTAGGCCATGATGTGATGATTCTGCCTCATGTCCAAGTTCCTGCAATTTTGCTTTACCTTTAGACTTCCATGCTTTGATCTTTTCCATCTGAGATTCTTCATCATCCTCTGAGGTGTCTTGTTCTTCAATCTTTGGTTGTTCTCTACCAAGCTTTGGAAAATCTTCTTCAAGACCGTATGGTAAATTGACCTTCCTGCATGAATCTTCATACCATTAATTTTTCTCATCAAAAACTACATCTCTGCTTACCAAGAATCCTTTGTTGGTAGGGTTGTATAACCTGTAGCCCTTTTGATTGTTGTCATATCCAATAAATACACACCTTTCTGCCTTTGGATCCATCTTTCCTCTAACCTGTGAAGGAACATGAGCAAAAGCAATACATCCAAAAATTTTACAATGATCTAAGCTTGGTCTTCTTCCATTCCAAGCCTCATATGGAGTCATCCCATCAAGGGATTTTGAAGGCAACCTGTTAATCAAGTAAGTGGCTGTAGATACAGCTTCAGCCCATAAGTAATTAGGTAAATGCTTTTCATTTAACATAGACCTTGCAACTTCAACAATTGTCCTATTCCTCCTTTCTGCCACTCCATTTTGCTCAGGAGTGTACCTTGTAGTTACCTCTCTTTTGATTCCTCTTTCTTGAAGAAAAGAATCAAAATCATGGGAGAAGTATTCTCCCCCTCCATCTGACCTTAGCCTTTTTAGTGATTTACCTGTTTGATTCTCCACAAGAGCCAAATATCTTTTGAAACATGAAAAAACTTCATCTTTGTGTTTTATAAAGAATAGGTAGTCCATCTGCTGCAATCATCAATAAAGGAGACATAATACCTTGATCCAGATATTGAAGCTTCCTTGCTAGGTCCCCATACACTCTCGGAGCACTATTACATCCAAATCTAGTAATGTGGAGGAATTAGTAGAGTTGGTAGCAAAAAAATTAGGAGTTCAAGGACATAGAAATTACCAACACCCAGCTTTAAGGGTGCCCATGTTACGAAGATGTAGTCTATGTGGAGGAGATCACCCTACACATACGTGTGTGCGAGGAGGGACCGGTACACATCAGACATATCCTTACAACAGATAGCCCCAACAAGGAACTGCCTTGTACTGCCACTTAGAACAAAAATACACCAATCACACCACAGAGAACTGCCCATTCAATAGACAGGAACGACCTATACAACCACCTCAGTATCGACCATACAAATATTCGCCTAGAGAGCCAGGCAGAGAGATGCCCATATACAATCCCTATCCAACACTAGCAGGAGCACCAAGGCCATATGAGCAAGTACCATATCCATCGCCCCAACGAGTGTTAGGACTACAACTGCCACAACCTCAACAAGTGGTACCTGTTACAGTTAGTGTCCATGTGAAAGGCCAAATGGCCACCAGACACTTCTTTGTATATGTTCTTTAATAAAACATATAGTGGCCTGGTCAGCCATAGACTGGAAGCTCGACCACATTTGTAAGACCTAAGAAGTCTGTCTTCGTGCTCCCTATGTACTGTGTTTTCTGTGTATTCTACAGCCACTGTGCGGCCTCACGAGCTTGGTTTCTACTCTGAGCATATCGTCATGGAGCTCCCGAGAAGGAGAGCACACTCTGGTGCATCGCTATCGATATACTTCACTGGTATCAGAGCAGTTCAAGGCAAAAGCTTTGTTCCTTTTGTGCGAGCGAAGCGAGCACCCCCCCCCCCCCCCAAGGCTTTCTCCAAGGCTTACGCCCAAGGCGGCGACCAAGGCATAGACCTTGGCATACCTTGTCATCCGAGTCACCGAAGTCACCGTTGGCTGCGCGCGAGCGAGGACCTCAACAATCAAGGAATATAGAGGTTCCCAGTACTTCCCGGGAGGTCACCCATCCCAGTACTATTCCCCCCAGAGCTCGCTTAACCATGGCAATCTCTTGCCACTAAGCTACACTCTTGTGGTGTTTGAAGAAGGGGAAAGACTAAGGTTGACATTACCTTGAATAAGTTTTGGTCCCTCAAAGCTTCATTTTTGCTTTCAAAGCCTATTTCTGAAGCAGTTTTGGGGTGTTTTTGGAGCCATTTCGGAGTACTTTTGCACACAGTTCTCTTCACACAGGTCCAAGAACATCAAGAAGAGTGTTCTTTGTACTTCTCAGATAATAAATATCAACCTTTGGGGCTGTATTCTCAGCCACACTCGTAAAACTACAGGTTTCTCGAGAGGTTTTCAGTTTTGGTGGGAGCAGTCGCTTCAAATTTATGCAGGTTTTTTAAGCCTAAAACATCAGAGTTGATAGACACTTGCAGGTGTTATTGGCTAGTTTGTGGACTGTGTATTCAGCCTTTTAGTGTCATTTTACTGCATATATTGAGCACATACACACCATGTACACTTTTGTGGATACCGCTTATGTACCTCCATGTGGTCTTTGATATAGCGGTTACGTTCTTTGCATAAAGCCTTTTACGTTTGATAAAGAGGGTCGTGGTGAGGTTTTCTTAACTGGGAGACACCCAGATGTTGAGGTCTCTTCGGTGATGCAGGTGGAAGAATTACCTAGCCTCGCCATAGGAGATGTATGATAGTTGTTCATAGGTGCTCGATAAGCCTAGTTGGCTTCTATTGGGTAACTGATTATATGCAGTGGAGTCAGTGATTCACTATGCAGGTAGACATGTCAGTACTTGCAGTTTTATGATACTTTGACACTGATCATATGCTAATTTTGCAGAGGATACTCTTGCAAAATTTTTCCAGATTTCTTGCTTAGTCAACTATACAGTGGTCGGTTTACTCCTTGATACACTTATTTGTTGGTGTTTGGACTCTTCTAGCTCCATTATCATTCTATTCAGTTCTCTACCATCATGGCATCAGAGGTCTCAGGCACATCCGGTGGATTAGGGTCTAGTGCTAGTGTTTCGAGGAGGAGCTATAACTTGCAGGGCAAAGACCATTTTGAGATTCGAAAATTTGATGGCACAAACTTTGCTCTATGGAAGAATCAGATTAAAGATGTGCTGATTCAAAGGAGGCAATGGAAGCCAGTAAATGGGATTTCAAAGAAGCCTGCTGATATGGATGAAGATGATTGGGATGAGTTAGATGAAATGGCCAGGTCTACCATTCGCTTGCACCTGGCAGATAATGTTTACTTTACAGTATTAGACTGTGAAAGTGCAGAGGAGCTTTGGAAGAAGTTATGCAATACATATGAAAAAGAGACGGCATCAAATAAAGTGTATCTGATGAGAAAATTATATGACCTTCGTATGAAGGACACAGATAGTGTTGTTGCTCATCTAAATGAGTTTGATGCTATATTCTCCCAGTTACAGGCTCAGAAAATGGATATGGATAATGAAATGAAAGCAGTATTGCTATTATGCATCTTGCCATCATCATGGGATACGTTTTGCACAACTATTAGCAACAGTGCACCTGGTGGTAAACTCGTCTATGATGACATATGTGGAGCACTCTTGAGTGAGGAGATTTGTAGAAAATCTATGGTTGACACTCAGAGTGGAGATGCATATAATGTTCGTGATTCTTACCAAGGAAAGAATCAGCAACGTGGAAGGAGCAAGAACAAGGAAAAGAATTGTCAACGGAATAAGAGTAGAAGTAAATCAAGGAAGAGGGATATTGAATGCCATTATTGTCATAAGAAAGGACACATGAAGAAAGACTGTTATGCATTGAAGAATGCTAAAGGTAAAGGACAGAATGTTGATGGGCATGTTAAACAGTTACCTGCACCATCTACTTCGACTGTGAAGATTGAAGAAATTAATGCTATTTCTGATGATGCTGATGTGTTTACACTTGATAGTACTGTGCCATCTGAGGCACTTATGGCTGATTCTCTTTCCCACACCTGGCTGCTAGATTCTGGTGCTTCTTTCCATGTGACACCACATAGAGAATGGTTCTCTAATTATGTAGCAAAGTCTCTTGGTACCGTGAGACTTGGTGACTCTTACCAATGTGATGTTGTGGGGATTGGAGATGTGCTTGTGCAGTTCATTGATGGTTCAAAATTTACTATGCATAATGTACGCCATGTACCTCAGTTATCATGTAGTTTGATGTCAGTTGGTCAACTTGATAACCTTGGTTACAAGGTGGTCTTCTATGCTCAGTCGTTTCGTATATCAAAGGGAAATATGGTAATTGCAAAAGGAAGCAAAGTTGGCTCACTTTATCCTTTATTTGTATCACAGAAAGAACACTTGTTAGCTGTTACTGAACAGCCTATGGCTTGTATTTGGCATGGTCGTTTGGGCCATATATCTCATAGTGGAATGGAAAATCTTTCTCGTTCTGGCTACTTACCTGTGTTATCTTTCTCTGATTTTTCATTTTGTGAGCATTGTCAATATGGAAAGCAAACTAGAAATGTGCATAGAACGCACATTGACTCTTCAATTCAGCCTTTAGATCTCGTTCATACAGATGTGTGTGGTCCTATGCCCACTAGGTCCTTAGGTGGTTCTCTTTACTTTGTCACTTTCATAGATGATGCTACTAGAAAATTTTGGGTATATCCTATCAAATCAAAGGATGATGTATTCCCTCCTTTCAGAAAATGGCTTGCTTCAGTTGAGACTGAAAAAGGAACTAAGCTTAAGGCTTTATGTTCAGATAATGGGGGTGAGTATACCTCACATGAATTCAGCCTTTTCTGTCAATCTAGAGGGATTCGTAGAGAGTTTACAGCTCCTTATACCCCAGTAGAGAATGGTGTAGCTGAGAGGATGAATAGAACTATTCAAGATAGAGTAGTCTCTATGTTGCATCATGCAAACCTCTCACAAGGTTTTTGGGCAGAAGTAGTATTGACTGCAGTTCATGTGATTAACCTTTCACCTAGTACTGCCAAAGGTCTGAAAGTGGCATAAGAGTTATCGACACTGAAACCACCATATTATGATCATCTTCGAGTTTTTGGGTGTGAAGCATATGTTCATATACCCAAGAATCTTAGACAAAAGTTGGACCATAAGTCCAAGAAATGCATTTTTCTTGGATATGGTCGAGAAGGATAATTTGGATATCACTTATGGGATCCTAAAACACGGTCAGTGATCAAAAGTAGTGATGTCATTTTTAATGAGTCTAAGATGCATAAACAGCCCATTAAGGAGGTTGAAATGAGAAGAGTGGTGTTTGAGGATACTAGTCCTCCGGTTATCATGCATAAAAATGCTACACATAGGGATGTTCAAGAGAATGTCCATTCAGATCAGTCTGCACATGTTCCTGTTCAGCAACCATTGAGACGTTCTGCACGTGTCTCATATCCACTTGATAGATATGTTCCAGGTTTAGATTTTGTTATGCTAACAGATGTCGGTGAGCCTTCTTGCTACAAAGAGGCTATGCAGACAGAGGATCATGTCAAGTGGGAGCATGCCATGAAGAGTGAGTTGGATTCTATTCACAAGAATGGTACTTGGGACTTAGTACCTTTGCCAAAAGGCAAGAAAGCTTTACCATGTAAATGGGTATATAAGCTGAAATTCACATCAAATAGTGCTTCTCCAAAATATAGAGCACGAATTGTTGTAAAGGGTTTTAAGCAACAACATGGTGTTGATTTTGAGGAAATCTTCTCTCCAGTGGTCAAGATGACTACTTTGCGCATGTTGCTTGGATTCGTTGCAATGGAAGACTTAGAGCTAGTCCAAATGGATATGAAAACAGCTTTCTTGCATGGAGATCTTACCGATGAGATCTATATGGAACAACCAGAGGGTTATGTAGTCCCTGGCAAGGAAAGTCTAGTTTGTAAGCTCAAGAAGAGCTTGTATGGACTTAAACAGTCTCCTAGAAAATGGTACCAAAAGTTTGATGCTTTTATGAAGTCCCAAGGCTATTCTTGAAGCAATGAGGATCATTGTCTCTACACAAAGAGATGCTCTGATGGCAGCTTGATATGCTTGATACTTTACGTCGATGATATGCTGATTGCTAGGAAGTCCGATTTGTCAATTCTAAAAAAGAAGTTGAGTCAGACATTTGATATGAACGATTTGGGGGATGCCAAACATATTCTTGGCATGCGCATTACTTGTGATAGGAGTAAAAGATGCATATACTTGTCACAAAGTGAGTACATATCCAAAGTACTTCACCGGTTCAATATGCAGGGTGGAAAGGCATTGAGTACACCTTTACCTACATATGTGAAATTGAGCAAGGATGACTGACCTAAATCAGATGAGGAAAAGGAACTCATGAACAAAATTCCCTATCAGATTGTTGTTGGTAGTCTCATGTATGCTATGGTAGCTACGAGACCAGACATTGCATTTGCAGTGGGAGTTGTGAGCAGATATATGTCTAATCCTGGCAAGAAACATTGGGAAGCGGTCAAAATGATTTTGAGATATCTGAGTGGCACTAAGGACAAGTGTCTATGCTTAGGTAGAGGGAAAGCATCCATTATTGGTTACACAGATTCTGACTATGCTGGTTGTGTAGACAATCGTAAGTCTACATCAGGGTACATTTTTCATTTTGCTGGAGGTGCTATCTCTTGGAGATATCGTCTTCAAGAATGTACAACTGTTTCCACCATAGAAGCAGAGTATGTTGCAGCAAGTGAGGCATGTAAGGAAGCATTGTGGCTTTCTCATCTTGCTTGTGATATGGGTTTACCTCAGCATGTACCTCACTTGCTCAGTGATAGTCAGAGTGCCATTGCTTTGGCTAAGAATCCGGTCTATCATGCAAAGACCAAGCACATTGAGGTGAGGTATCACTTCATTAGAGACTGCTTAGCCACTGAGAGCATTATTCTTGAGAAGGTTCACACTCGAGATAATGTTGCAGATGCTTTGACTAAAGCTCTACCACAGGATAGCTTTCGACACTGTTGTCACTTGATGGGGGTTACTTGATCCTTGATCTTACGCAGTCACTTGTATATTGTGTAACATGCCCATCAAGTGGGAGGTATAGTTTGTATACTTACACTCAGGTATTCTTTATCATTCTTTATTTTTTCT
>CM035436.1:46240919-46255919 GCA_020310875.1 Ceratopteris richardii | reverse complement strand
GAAAGACTTTAAAAACCATTTGCATCATGTCAAAGATTTTGACAGTCATATGCGCCGCTATATCGTCCATATGCTTTAATCTAGGGAGCCAGTGGCGAATTGTAGCCATCATGTAGCCAACAGTTGGTAACTCGATGGGTGGCTTAAAATAGGGGTAATTCAACCAGTCCTGGCACTGCTTATTGTTTTGTACCTTAATAGCAAATGCAGTCCAGGAGCGGCGTCGTGGTACTGGTCCCCAACATGGGTTGTACTTTAAATGCAAAGGTGCCTTTACCCATGTACTCATCATTTCTGGATACTTCTGTAGTAAATCTTTTCGCCACTCTGGTTGATAGATCTCTCCTTGCTGCGCATCTAGTGGCAAATCGTCTTCCTCGAACTGAGTCGCATGCGATGGTTTCTTACCTGTTTCTTTCTCAATGGCTAACTGGTATTTGGCCATTAACATAAAATACGGTTTATACTGTAGCTCGTGCCCAGATATGTATCGTCACGGGGCCAAATGAGCAAAGAATGGAGATTGTAAAATTCTTTCTTCTATCATCGCCATGGCATGTAATTGTGCCTCTACTCTAGCTGAGTGCGTTGTTCCAAGTTCCTCAATTGTCTTCATCCACGCGGGGGTCGGGAGTTCGTAAGTCATCTGGCCTTCGGCCGTGACGCATCCGCCTGGGATTGGTTGTGGCTCGTACGCCTCTTCAAATGTTTCCTCCACCGGGATGGTGACAGTTTCTTCCTCAGCTGGAAGTTCAGGTGGGGAATCTGGCCTTGGTGGTGCTTCATATACTACAATCCTTGATTCAAGGTTCGATACCTGGGCCCGTAATGCGTTGAGTTCCTCTAAGATGTCAGGAGAGGGGTCCACAGGTGCTGGTATGTCTTGGTGTGCCGGTGCTCGTAACTGGAGTAATTTATGATCTTCTTTGAGTTTCTGTAACTCCTCGTTCATGGCGATCGTATTCATCTAGTAGTCTTACATGATCTTCTAGCAGCATCCTCATGGAGTCTGAGGGAATGGCTTTGAACCGACTAGGAATGAGTGGTTGGTTTGGATGGTCTAGGGCGGCTTCTAAGTTTTCTCGATTCTGGTCCTGTAAGCGCTGGTTTTCCTCCTTTGCTGCTGCTAGATGTCTTCTGAGTAAGCCCATGTTTCGTGTTAGCGTTGCATTGCGAATTGTCTGGGCTCTTAATAAGTTATCCAGGTCAGCAGTGGCTTCCTTGGTCTTTTCTTCGCTTTCTAGTTCTAATTTATGATAGGCCTCTCGTAATCCTTGGTATCGGCTGTTCAGTGAGGCATTCTCAATAGACAATAAATTAAGCTGCGACTGTAAGTCATTGGTTGTCCTCTGCAACTGCTGGTAATTATCGCCAAGAGATGTGAACTCATCTCTGACTTGCGTCATACACATGAACATCTGTCGAAATGCATTATCTACAGTGGGTGATAGTATTAATGGGGTGCTAAATGAAGATGCAGTGGGTGTAGATGCAAAGGGAACGGGGAATGGGGGTGGGAAGGTGGATGCTGTGGTGATTGTGGAAAATTGTTAGGTGCCTAAATATGTTTGTGCTGTGAGTGAAGTGAGTGAGGGTGCAGTGGGTGGTGAGATGTCCATGTCATTGGACGTGTCCAATGCGGTGACTATGAATATGGGTGTGACTGTGGGTGCTTGTGCTGGTGTAAATACGGGATTTACAAAGGTTGAGGAGTAATTTACAGGGGGGCTGGCTGGTGCAGCTTGGTGGAAAGGGGAAATAGGGGTTACCGTGGGTCGGGGAGGTGAGACTGGGGAGAAGGTTAATGGCGGTGGGAATGGGAAAAGGGGTCGTGGAGGTGTGGGGAAGGACGGGAAAGATGGATGGAGGAATGGGTTGAATGGAAAGCTGGATGTGTGAGGGGGTAGACTGGGTCTAATGGGTGCAGGAATTGTGGGGTGAGTGGTCCTAAAGACGATTTTTGCTATGCCACCGGCAAATGAAGATGTTGGTCTGGGAGAAGGAGGGTGAATAGGGGAGGCTGGAGGGATGGGTGGTGATGGAGGAGCGGTTGGGGTGGTCGGTACTTCAGTGACTACTGAGGTATGTACAGTTGTAGCGCGGGGTGGGGAATCTACAAGGATGGTTCCTGCTGCCAACGAACTTTCGGGGACGAGGCATGCCTCCCTGGCTTGTTCTGAAGACTGTGCTCCTGTTGGTACACAAATGTATTCGCCGGGCTTTGAAAGTAGTCGTACTCTGCGGGGGTCAAACTGTGGTAGTGGCTTTCTTTGCAAGTACCTAAGTGCTTCGTTGGAGCCTACTGATTTGACTAACTCTCTGAATCCTTTGATGTATGCGTCTTCGAATCCGCCTGTGACAAGTTCTTGTTCTATTATCGCTTGACTCTCTTCCTCAGTCAGCTTTTTGCGTGCCCAAACCTTTTCCATAGTTCTATACAGCTTCTTAATAGCCAGTGTGTAAGCGGCTGCTTCGTAAGTTTCATCTTCATGGGTACTTGTATCACCATGTGTGTCTGTTTGTTGGCCTTGGCCATCTGTCTGTTCATGCTCTCGGGATTCGATAGTGCCCTGGCTTGCTTCGTCATCGCCTTCGTCGTCATCGGTTGTTGTTCTTTCGTCATCAGAGCTAGACACAATCTGTCCTTGTGGCTGATCCCGGGGTGTGGTGGGATAGCTGGGCCTTTCATATTCTTGAGAAAACATTTGGGCTTCTGAAAACTGGAACTCATTGGAGAATGCATCGGGCATTTCAAAATCGAAAGTTGGATCCAGTGGTGCTGCTTGTTCTGCTTCTAAATGGGGTATTGGAAAAGAGAACGCTTCCGCACCAATAGTGGTGGGAAGTTTAGCTGCTGTGGTGATACGTTCTGTTGTTGTGGCTGCTTGGGGTGCAACAGTACTGGTGGTGCCCTCCGGCGTAACTGGTCTTGATAACCGGATACGAATTGGTGGTACCGTGGGAGTGGCTGTTGTCGGTGACTGCTCTGGAGATGGTTGTGGCGAGGGTGATTCTGGGACTTGTAGGCATGGGATAGTGCCTCTCATCCACTTTCTGGCTCTACCTTTGCTAGAATTTCTAGCCTTCTTAGTAGTCCCTTTGAATGCTTTCAACTCATCGCTGGTCATGGCACGCTCAATTGGCAAATCATATGCCAAGCACATGTATATAATCCTTGTAAGTTCACAACATCCATTGATGACTTTCTTTCATTCCCATCTATGTTGTGCCAAATAGAGCTGATCAATTATCCAGCTAGCTAGATCAACCGTTTGAGGTCCAGTACATGCTAAGTATAAACCAAACCAGATTCTCTTGTGGGGCATGGTAAAACGATCCTGAGCTAGGAAAGCAAAATGCTGCATGCATATCCGCAATGGCTTGGAGAGCTCAGGGGTTATAGCTGAAATATCCTCCCACTTAGTAACATCACCACGTTTCATCTGCTCTGGGACTAGCCGTTCTCTCTCCGTCGGAGTATGCGTTCCATGTATTTTGAGAGCTGCACGAATTAAATCTTTAGACAAATAAAACCTTCTGAATGGAGGGTCATTTACCAAGGATGGTAACATGAATGTTCCGGGTAGATCCTTGTTCTCTGAAGCTGTCAAGGTGGTTACTAGGTAAAAGCATCTGTAAAAATCGGGTTTAGGCAGAGGGTCACTAAAATATTCTGTAAATCCCGCTCGTGCCCAAACGTGCGTTAAATCTTGTGTATTCTGCAGTCCTTCAAATTCTCTTGAGAAGAACTGGTACTTGGTCCATGTGCGAAGATCAAATGCCAAATTGGCCTCAAATATGAAATTAGCGTCTGCTAATGGTCCTGCTAGGCCTTGAAACCAGTGAGAATTACGATGAATCTTCTCAGTATATCCTCTAGGAAGATCGTCGATTGGCATGGGTCCTGGAAAACCTTGAAACTCTGGTGGTTGCATCGTAGGATAAGATTCTGCGAGTAATTCTCCAATATTGGCCATTGGTGTGCTTGGGCCAGCTTCTGATGGTCCTTCTTCGGTTTGCATGATGACTGACGAGCTAATGGAAAAGATCTGCTACAAAAGATTAGCACATTAGTATGGAAATTAATTATGATCCCATTAAGGTGAGACCGCAATCCCTTTCCATAACCGATGTGTAACCCGTGTAGCCAAGTGTCATGAAGTGATTGATGCAATGATTATTTGCAAAAGTAATGCAGGTCTCTAGACGCCTACATTGTCAGATTATGCATACATTTCTTGATGAGCTTTTATTATGCATGATGTGGGGTTCTGGTGTATGAATTTATACAAGTTTTGGTTGAGGGTGAATTATTACAAGGGTGGAGTTTAAACGGGGTGGGAGAATTGTTAGATAAGGGGGTACAAGAAGACGTCTGGATACATTTCGGTATCCATTTCCTAAGAGTCTTTGAGTGGGTGGTGTGTTTCTGCTGATGGACAAAAAGTGGTATCGGGTTCGGTGGTATTGAAGGATGGAAAGATTTCTGAGGGGTATATATTACATGGCTTGAGGGTTGGGCTATAATACATTGTTTGGGTACCCAAATCTGCATGGGTGTGGGTCGATTGATAAGATACTTCTTGGCGATCCAAATCTGCCGAGTATTTGTACTTGGGGAAGAAGATCGAGGGGACTTTGGATGCTGACTCTGCTTCTATTGAAACTTTGTCCTGTTCTCGTCTGCAGTGTTGCCAATAGCCTGTGGTTGCTGTCCTTTTGGCACCCATATTTGTTTCGTGCCACTTGTTCCGTGATGTTGATACTTCTGCTTTCTTTGCCTTGCCTGGTGGTGTTGTCGGTCTGGGTTCCTTTGTTGTGGTTGACTCGTTCGTGGTTGGGTTTTGAGAGGTCCATTGGACGCTCTGCTTTGGAAAAGAAGGGAGATCCAACACTTGCGTGACCTACCCATTAGGAAGTGATTCGTTATTTATCTTTAATCTAGGCCAGTCCGCAGCAAGTTTGGAAGGATGAGCACCGCAGGGTGTTGTGCTCATTTGGCCGCTGATGCAACCCACCTGACCGCTGATTGTGTCCATCTGCCCTAGCGGTTGGGTAGCTGCCCCTTCTAGTTTGCAGGAAGCCCCAGGGAAGATCTCCTGTCATCCTTCTGATTGACAACTGTCCATAGCCAAGCCCGAGTGGGTTGGTGTAGACGTAACGTGACTGATCTGACCCAAGATCTCCCGGTCTTCCGTCGCATGCATTTCATAGGGTCTAGGGTTACAAACCTCAGTTGGAATGCCGTTAGGGAAGTCAAGCGGTATCACTCGCTTCTGTTCTAAGGTTCCAATCTGTAAGGAGCCTTGTCTAAGATTTAGGTCCACTGAGTGATCGTATAGCCAATCTTGGCCAAGGATTAGGGGTTCTATCAGGTCGTCATCATGGCACACTAGTAGCTTCGCTGTCATGGTCACATCCTTAATGAGGATAGGAAGGTCCACCTCACCCATGCAAGGGGTTTCCATGCCTCCTAGCCCTATGAGGTATGCCTCAATTGACCGCATTTCTATTCCTGAATCCTTATAGTGGGACCATCTAATCGCACTAGTCGCAGCACCTGAATCAATTAAAGCCCTGAGCTCTTGGCAAGGGTTGCCGTGCTCTAGCCTAACTGTAATGAATGGTCTCCTGTCCACTATGCTAGGTTGAGTGGTTGACTTTACTTGACACATGGCCATGGGATATCTGGGTGATGTTTCCAGATGGTTATAATGTTCTCTCCCTAGTCGTTGTCTTCTTAACTTCATGCGTTTAATGCGTTCTATTGCTTCTACCTGATCTTCTGCTCGTATTCTATTTTCTTCCTCCTTACACTTCTTTGCCAACGTGAGTCGTCTAAGCATATCCTCAGTAAGAGGTTCCTGATATAGCTTGACTCTACAGCCACTAATATAATTAGGCATTACGTCTCTTTCTAAGGTGGCTAACTGTACTGCTCCACTTGTTGAGAGTCTGTTAATGATCATAGGTCCATAACCTCGCTTTTCTAACTTCCGTGTGTGTTGTTTCAACGTATATACTAGAACTAAATCTCCTTCTTTTAGGCCTTTATCTTTCACATGTGCATCAAAATATGCTTTCTGTCGCTTCTTCGCTGCATATATTCCTGCTGCTGCCTTTAGCCTGATTTCTCCTAATCGTTCCAAGTCCATTATTCTTGCTGATAATTCATGGCCGGTCCACTGATGTTCTTGTGCAACCTTAAGGGTCGGTATCAAGAAGTCCGAAGGAAGCACTGCATTCTGACCAAAAACCATCTGAAAGGGAGTTGCATTGAGTACGGTCTTGTAGGCCACTCGATATGCCCAAACAGCGTGGTGTAACTGTTTGTCCCAATCTGAACGTTTGTTGTTCACGAGTTTTGTCAATACGTTACAAAGGATCTTATTAGTGCTTTCAGCCTGACCATTGGCCTGAGGATGATATGGTGCAGATTTCTTGTGAATCACCATAAAATCATGTAACAAATGTTCAATGACTTGGTTTAGAAAGTGAGTTCCTCGATCGCTCACTAACTCTATAGGCAATCCATATCTTGTAAAGACATTCTCAAATAAGAATTTTGCAGTTGTGTGTGCATCATTCTTTTTTGTGGCTTTTGCCTCTACCCATTTTGTGAGATAATCTGTGGCAACAATAATGTATTCAGCATGTGTACCTTTTGCAGGGGGGTTAATGGGTCCTACAAAGTCTATACCCCACTTTGAAAATGCACGTCCGCCCATCATGGGTTTCAATGGCATTTCATCTCTGCGAGTAGGAAACTGAGTTCTTTGGCACACATCACATCTCTTTACATAGGTATGAGCATCCATGTGAAGAGTGGGCCACCATAATCCTGCAAAGAGGATGGCTTTGATTATCCTATCGGGTCCAAAATGACCTCCTGCAACACCTTGGTGTGCAGTCTCTAGTATGCTCAGATAATCGCTCTCATGAACACATTGTCTTAGATATCCATCTCGTCCTCTTTTGTATAGGTTATCGCCAATAAGTGAATAATCTTGAGCTTCCTGCTCTAGACTGCGTTGTCGAGCTAAGGTCATTCCTTGAGGGAATGTCTTCGTCCTCAAGTATGTCACTAATTTTTCACTCCAGTCTGGTGTGAGAGACACGTGATATAATGTAGCATGCTCTACTAGTGGTCTTTCACAACAAACATTGCATTCCTTACACAACCTGTAGACATCTGCTTCCATCGTAGGCCAATATACTCCTAATCTATGCAGAGTCTGTAATGTTCGATGCTTCCTGCTATGATTTGATATCTCTGAGACTTGGTAATCTCTCCCTCTTTGATCTTTATCCTGGGATTCTTGGGTCCATATGTGAGAATAGGGACTATTGGTTTAGCCCATTCTGGTGCTATCTCAAGGTTAAACAAATATGCGTCTGGTAGATCATCCACTACTCCTTGAGGAGCTTCTCCTGAGGTTAATCTTGAAAGGTGGTTAGCTCTAAGATGTGTCTTTCCTTTCCTAACTACTACTTCAAAATCATACTCCATGAGTAATAGAAACCAACGTATCAATCGTCCTGTGTTACATGGTTTGTTGACTAGGTACAATAGGGCTTGATGATCTGTAAAGAACTTGAACTTATTGGCCAACAAGTAGTGTCTAAACTTCTTTACCACGTAGATCATCCCTAATCCTTCTCGTTCCGTCGTGGTGTAATTTCTTTTTGCTGCGTTCAATTGTCTGCTCGCGTAAGCTATGGGGAGATCTATGTTACCTTCATTCGTGGGTTGTGCTAACACACATCCTATGGCATAATTGGATGCATCCACATGTACATGGAATGGCTTACTCCAATCTGGTGTAGTCAATATAGGTGCTGAGCACAAGCGTCGTTTAAGTTCATTAAATGAATTTTCACATTCATCTGTCCACTCAAAATGAGTTAAAAGAGAGTACAATGGCTTGGCTATGACTGCGTACATGTGTATGAATCTCCTATAATAACTGCAATGGCCCATAAACGCTTGTACCTCTTTGATGTTCGTCGGCCTAGGTAAATCTGCAATCACCTTCACTTTTTCCTCATCCGTAGAGATTCCATTCTTTGACACAATGTGTCCTAGAATTTTGCCTTGTCTGACCATGAAAACGCATTTTTCTGGGTTCAAACAAACCTGATATTCTCGACATTTGTCAAATATTTGTCTTAACTCTGGGATATGCGTCTGCCTGATATTAGAATGAGCACATATGTCATCGACATATACTTCCAAACTCTTGCGTAGGAATTCCTTAAAAACATGACACATGAGTCACTGGAAAGTGGCGGGTGCATTTGTTAAGCCAAATGGCATTACACGAAATGCAAATATGCCCCATTCAGTGGCAAATGCCGTCTTGTGTTGGTCCTCTGGAGCAATGGCTACTTGATTATAGCCTGAGAATCCATCAAGAAAAATGTAAACTTCCTTGCCCGCAACTCTTTCCAATAGATGTTCTGTGATAGGAAGAGGATAACTGTCTCTAATCGTGGTGGCATTAACTTTTTTAAGGTTAATACACACACGCAATTTTCCATTCTTCTTGGGCACAACCACAATGGGGGATACCCATTCGGTATGCTCAATTTCGTAAATGAATCCTGCTTCTATCAAGCGATCTATCTCCTCTTTAATCTTCGCAGCGTAGTTATCATTGTACGTGTACGGTTTCTGTTTTGTCGGTTTTGCATCTGGAGTCATAGGGATTCTATGAGAGCATATATCTGGATCTACTCCTTTCAAATCTTTGTAACTCCAAGCGAACACATCTCTATATTCGCGCAATAGGGCAACTAGCTCTTCTTCTTCTTCCTTCGACAAATCATGCCCTATGTATGTACATTTTTCTTCTTCTCCTTCTATGGCTACTATTATTTTCTTGGTTTTCTCTCGGTTATCATATACTTGTCCGTCATTCGCCTTTCTATTAGGCATTTGTACCATGATTCTTCTATCTTCGATTTCATATTTCTTGAAATTCTTGGGTACTTCAAACAAAGATTCTTCTTTTTCTGACATGGTTTCTTTCTTCTTTCTTTTCTTGCCTTCACTCTTAGTAGTCACTTGAGTGGCTAACCTCACCTCATTCGTAATTTCCTTGTGTCTCTGAGGGTGAGTCTCTACTTTGAAGAAATATTCTTCCTTTGATGCAAATGGAGAGTCCATGATAATTGATTCTAAATCAAAATCGCTTGCATCCTCAAATGCATCAGTGTTAGGTTCACACTCTTCTAAAATTGCATCGCACATGATTGGCTCTATCGTGAAAACTGAAATGTCATAGCCATCCTCGTCACAGTGGGGAGTCCATTGTTCTTCATTGATGGCTACATCCATGGTTGCTAGGATTTTTGTCCAACCATGGGGTTCAAACTCTTCGTCAGGGAATACTACAGGCGCGTAAGCTGGATCTTGAAGGGTTCGTGGATTTTGTTCTGCACCTAAGGTTCTTGCTTCTAATCGTTCTTCCTCTTGTTTGGCTACTTTACACATCCATAAATGGGTATCCTCATGCAACCAAGAAGGATCTGATTCTAATGAGTGCACGGATTCCGTCTCTACTGGTGTCTTATGGATGGTATTCCATTGTATTGGGGGTACATCTCTATGTGAATAGTCTTTAAGATTGACTTTGGTAGTCACTCCTAAATGTTGCAAGTACAAAGAATTAGTTCCCAAATCTTGTACAATTTGCAACTGACGCATGAATGGTCGTCCCAATATCATCTCATAAGCATGATTTTTACTAAAATCACAAATGGCAAAAGTATGCTCAAATTCTACACCACAAGTGGTGAGAGATATGCCTTCTAGTAAGCCTAATGGTTTTTCTATGTGTCTGTCAGCCATTTGTAGCTTTATCCTGGTGGGTCTTAATGCTGGCTTACCCCAACGTTTCCATAAAGCGGTGGTAGCAATGGCTACGCCGGCTCCTGAATCTAAGATGGCTTTCGTGGTGTAGCCCTGATGGGTTATCGGAAGATAAGTGTTACCTTCCTCTCCTTCGCTTACATCTCCAATCTTTTCTACGGGTATCTCTGGTACCTTATTTTGTGATCCTATTTGTGAGGGAGTAGTAGCAAGCTCGGGGAATTGATTTTCTACGTGTTTCCACAATTCTGGTTTTACCTTTAACAATTCCTCTAGAGAGAGATTACATTGTACTTTAGTATTCTTGATGACTTCCGTGTTTCTAGGGATTACTAATTCTTCATTCCTCACTATTATCGTGGGTGCTCTCATACTAATAGACTTTGCTTCCCAAGGTCCTGTGAACTGAGGTAATTCTTGTAAAGAATTAGATTCAAAAGCTGTGTGTTCACTCAGTTGTTCCTCCTCTACCTCATCGTAAATAGAGGGGATGTCTTGGGGAAATTGTTCCTGCAAGTCATCTATTTCTTGAATAGGAGGATGGGTTCCTTGTTCCTTTCTCCATTTCTCTTCTTGGATTTCTCTCAAAAATTCATGTGAATATTTATGTATGGAAGACAAATTGTCTTGACTTTCTGTATTGGGTACTTGAGACAGGGATGGTGCATTATTTTCCTGTGTCTCTGGGACAATAGGGTTCCTATGCTGATCCTTTTTCTCTTTGCTTTCTATCAAGTATTCTAGCCTCTCCATTAGTCCTTGAAAGTGTAATTCCGGTTTTGCCATGTTATTCCAATTAAAATATCTAGAGGCTTCGAACAAAGCTTGTGCTAATTCTACCATCTTCATGCAAAGTTTAGTTCTCTCAATTTCTAGATCAGCTCGAGGGTAGTTTTTACTCATTTCAGCTACTTGAGGTCCCTCCTTTAATCTAGCCTGATATGCACGAAACATCATGTCTAGATTCTCTGGTATGGGTTCCGCTAAAACTAATCTTGATTTTTGAGCTGGATTCTCTTGATTCAAGTCCTGCGAAGTCAATTCTAGGATTTTGGCTCTAGATTCCTTTAAACTTCCTTCCAAGTCAGTTATCTTTTTACTCCATTTTCTCTTTATTCTTTCTCTAGAATCTTTCCAAGATTTTGTCTTTTTACTGCTAGATTCTGTAGCTTCACTACTTCCGAGTGCTTTCTCTTGATTAAGCTGTTGGTTCTGTAAGAGCGCCTGGGCTCTTGTTATAGCTTGGATAGGCACGTATGTAGGGTTGGATCCATCTGCGTTGTTTACAATACCTATCACGTTGATCGGTGTCACATTTGAAGCATTAATTGGGTTCTTAGGACAATCTTTGATTATGTGCTCTTTGCCACAATCGGCACAAAAGCCTTGTATGTTATAGTACTGTGATTGTCCTGTCATCGGAGGATGTGGACAATCCTTTATGAAGTGATCTCCTTGGCACCTAAAGCATGGTCCTCTAGGGCCCTTTGGTCTTTTTTGTCTTAATTGGGGCCGTGGATTTGGGTTTGTGTACATCACATTAGCATAGTCTGGCTCCCAACTAGGTTCCACTGGTGGACTATCATAATGATATGTCTCCACGTGTTCTGGTGACTCTGTGTAATAAGCGGGTGGACTATCTACATGCGTAGAGTCAAAACTGTTTGAGTTCGGGTCATTCTCTGTGATCAAAGGTGAAGAAGGCACTAAAGCCCTACTTAGGTTCTCTTCTACAACAGCGTATTTGACTGAGATGACATTCGCTGGTGGGGGTGGCTGCTGAGCTAAGACAGGTTGAGGTCTCTGTTGAGCCTGGTATGGGTAGTTCTGAGGAGGCCTATAGTAATAAGGCTGAGCATTGTATTGGCCTTGATACCTACCTGGCTGCGGGTATGCTTGCGGGTAGTTCTGTCTCACGGTCTGTTTGTTGTATGGGCAGTCTTGAGTCGTATGATTCGTGTATCTTCTCTCAATTGTACAGTATTGGCCACTAGGGTTGGCTTGAGGTTGTGGTGCATTGGGGCACACATTTGCCATATAGTCACCACCACAGGTGTAACAACGCTTGTTCATTAGCACCCTAGGTTTACTAGAAACTCCTAGTTTCTGAGCCACTTTTTCTGCTAGGTCTTCTATTGAGCTAGACAATTTTGTGGATGCTAGAGATGAACAGTCTGAGTCCTTATAGACCTTTGAGAGTTCCAACTCGTCTCCTAAGTTGTCCTCAATGTCTATACAAATTCTTACACATTGCTCTAGCGTTTTGGGTTCTTTTATGTACACGTAGGAGCGTAGTTTAGAGCTCAACAAGCCATCTAGAAACAATGACACTTGCTTGGCCTGTGAGGGTAGCTCTTGCATTGGACATCGTTCAACATATTGTCTAAACCTACGTCCTGCCAGTCTTACTGTTTCTTGAGGGGTTTGTTTAAAGCTATGAATCAACGAAGACGTGTCATGTCTAATCCCACTTTTAGAGAATTCAATGATGAAGGACTCTAAAAAGTGATGGATGTCTCTAAATTGTCTTTGTTGCAAAGGTTGGAACCAAGTTAAAGCTGTATTCTTTAACGTTAGTCCAAATGCGTTGTATTGCGTGAACATGTCTTCAACTTGTTCTGCTCTTAGTACTTGCTTGATTTTGCGACATGGTCATAGGGATCTCCTGTCCCATCAAAATAATTCTTCATTGATTTTACTAATTGAGTGGGTCTTAACATTCTTGCATGTTCACGTGGTCTAGGTAGAGGAAAATCATCTCTACCACCTAGTATTCCATGATCTCTTTGTCTATCCGCTCTATTAGTGTTTGTGGTTGTTCTATCTCTCCCTACGGGATGAGTGAAGCTTACTTCGGGTCTTTCTTTATTTTTCTCTCTTTGATTTCCATGGGCTGATGATGTTCCTGCCCCTTGTTGACTTGTATTCATGTTCGTTCTAGATGGAGGGAATACCAATTCACCTCTCCATGTGTATGTGTTTTTAGCGTGGTCAGGCACCACAAAGACTCTTTCTGAAGTCTCATCCAGGTATACAACCTTTCCAGGTGTATCCGGGTCCTTGAACTGGTATATCGTGATGATACCTACCTCACTAAGTAGTTCTATCTTGTATCTCCAAAAGGCTTCATCAGTTTCTTTATTTACAAACAACTCTATGCTTCTGTTGTCTTGAGGGATCCATTCCGGGATTAGTACTCGTGTCAGTACAGATTTCCCTCTAGGTGTTCTAGGCTCTTCTAATGGTTCTTTTCCTTGAGATTTAGCTTCCGTCTCTAATTGAATTACGCCAAACTCATTCGTATTGTTTGGCTGCGTACTTAATATGTACATTGTTCCCTCCTTGTCTATGTACGCCTCTCTCTCGAATTTCACCACTGGATGTTCCAATCCAATGGGTTGATCGGGGTTGTGCATTTGCACCACTTGCCTTCGCAAACCATCCTCATAGATGCGAGCACCTAATCGGTTGGTTCGGAGAAACTCTAGTTGAGTCCTATAGGGTCCTTGTGGTTTTTCTAAATAGGCTACATTCGACCCTTCTTCTGGTCTTTCTGCGCTAAATGCCATTTCTGAATCACTCGTGTCTGAGTTCTCGTAGGGGTAACTAGTGTTCAATTGTTGAGCCCACGATCGTGCAGTAGTTCTTACACTTGCCTCTGATGATCCAAGGCTTCGTCGGTCTGACTTACCTATATGTTTGCCCGATCTAAGGTTCATTAATTTTCTTCCTTGCACACTCAGTACACGCTTAGATCGTCAATGATTCGTTGTTATTACTTTCTTGATTCTTTTTAGATTTCTTTAGATTCTTGTCTTAATGTATGCGTCAGGAATTCGACTTTCCGTGGTACTTTGAGTTCTCGTTCCGTCAGACTTATGTTCTTTCCTTTAGATTTTCGTGTCACATACCTTTACTTTAGTCTTGAACTTGATAAATTTAATTCTCTTGAACTTGAGGCGTTCCTATCGTCTTTAATCCACAATACTACCATTTATCCTAGGCTACGAATTGACTGAGGGGGTTGAGTAATCTTCCAACCTCGAGTCAGCTTTTTTGGTTGCTCTGATGCCCAAGAAGCCGTGCTTCCCAAGCTTTATGCCCCTTCTGCCTTGCTTTGGTTGCCTTTGATTGCCCTTGCTAGACCTGGAAAAATCCAATATTAGACCAATTGACAGTTGGATGATCAAGCACTTGAGTATATACACCTTTTAAGTCCCTTCCCTTTTGCCCAACGTTTTAATGCTTGCCCCCTGGCTTTCTAGTCCCAAACTAGGTCAACCTCAAAATAGCTTGTCTAAAAACAGACGTATCCTTTAAGAAAAAATAGTTGAGGTCACGTAGTACTCGTAAAGAGCTTTCTAATGAGCTATTAAGCTCAAAAAACGGACTTCGGATGAAAAAGTTATGACCATTCAGGCCCTGGGGGGTAAAAACTGACAAACAGGTTTTTCTCCAAATATGAGCTAAGGGGTCTCCTATGAATATAATCACCCAAAAATTTCCCAAAAATAGCCCCAAAATTGGCCAAAAAATGAAACCCTAAAATTTGCGATGGGGGTGCACAATCGCGATGGTGTGAGACAATCGCAATGGCGTGAGGGTGAACAATCGCGATGGTCTGAAGTGCACGGTCGCGATGGTCCAAAAGTGAGCAATCGCGATGGCTCGATCAGGCGGACAATCGCGATGGCGTAAATGTGAACCGTCGCGATGGCGTCAGTCAACGGTCAACGTGAACAATCGCGATGGTCCAAAGTGAACCGTCGTGATGGTCACAGATGCGATGGCTTGAGCCAATCGCGATGGTCCGGGCGCGATGGCGTGAGCCAATCGCGATGGTCCAAAATTTGAGTTGTCGCGATGGTCCAACTTGCCACGTGGCACCGTCGGCACGATGGCGTGAGCCAATCGCGATGGTGTGGGGTCAACCGAACAGTCGCGATGGTCCGCGAACCGTCGTGATGGTCCAAATGAACTGTCGCGATGGCGTGAGACCGTCGCGATGGTCCGGCCGAGCCGTCGCGATGGCGTGAGCCTATCGTGATGGTGTGACACAATCGCGATGGTCTGAGATCGTCGCGATGGTCTGAGACCGTCGCGATGGTCCACCAAAATGCAATTTT
>CM035436.1:46230919-46235919 GCA_020310875.1 Ceratopteris richardii | reverse complement strand
GCATCCCAAACCTCTCAAGTAGGTCTAGAATATACTTCCTTTGTATGAGCATAATACCTTCTTCTTTGTATACAACTTCAATGCCAAGAAAATACCTAAGATCTCCAAGATCAGAGATCCTAAACTCCTTTCCAAGCTTTGCCTTTATCTCCTCAATGCCCTTTGTATCATTACCTGTAATGATAAGATCATCTACATACACACACATGTAGACCACAAGTTCTCCTCTTTGTTTGATGAAGAGAGATGGATCCGCCTTGCATTGATTGTAACCACATTTGATCAAATAGTCCACCAATCTTTGGTTCCAAGCCCTTGGAGCTTGCTTTAGGCCATAAAGTGCCTTCTTCAACCTACAAACATGATGTGGAAACTCTTTATGAACAAAACCTAGTGGTTGCTCCATGTATACCTCTTCTTCCAAGTCTCCATTGAGAAAGGCATTCTTGATATCCAATTGGAAGAGCTTCCATCCTTTGCTAGCAGCCATTGCAATGAGTGTCCTAATGGTGCTCATCTTTGCCACGGGGCTGAATGTCTCTTCAAAGTCCACTCCATAGGTTTGTGCAAAACCCTTGGCCACCAATCTTGCTTTGAACCTAGAAATAGATCCATCTGAATTCCTCTTTACTTTATACACCCACTTATTACCTATTACCTTCATGTTCTCCTTCTTGGGCACTAGAGTCCATGTTTGATTTTCCTCAAGTGCGTCGATCTCTTCTTGCATTGCCTCTTTCCATTCGGTGTACCTGCTTGCATCTTCATAGCAATCGGGCTCATGATCTTCTACTACTTTGTTCATATATGCATAATGTGTTGCCATGTATGAATCATAAGTAAACCTTTGAGTTGGATACTTAACTCTAGAAGACTTCCTTTCTTCACCTTTTGGAGGAATAAACCTCCTTTGCCTTGGGAACTTGATCTCTTTCTTTGAGGTGGCTTCTTTCTCCATCATGTGTCCTTCATCATCTTCAACTTCATTACCTTCTTCATCCAGCTCCACCAATGTTGCTTTGCCTTTGTTGATTGATTGTGCTTCATAGCTTGATGAAGATCTCCCCCTCCATGGTGAGTTCATGCTTGAACTATCTTCATTGATGGAACACCTTGGGCCCCTTAGCTCTAGGTCGATTTGTTCTTCATCATGTCCATGCTTTTCTTCTTCATAGTCCTGCATACAATCATACTTCTTATACCAAGGGAGTAGCTCATCAAATGCTACATCCCTTGATATCCTCAAGTCCTTTGTGTTTGGGTTGAAGCACCTGTAACCTTTATGATCATTTGAATATCCTAGAAACACACACTTTTCTGCCTTTGGTTGTAGCTTGTGCCTCAATTCACTTGGCACATGTACATAACAAGTACATCCAAATATCTTCAAGTGGGAAAGATCAGGTTTCTTACCATAATAGGCTTGATATGGTGTCAAGCCATGGATCCCTGAGGTAGGAGCCCTATTCATTAGATACACGGCGGTATTTGCTGCATCACTCCAAAACATGTTAGGTACATTCATCTCATTAAGCATTGCTCTAGCGATCTCGGCAATGTATCTATTCTTTCTCTCTGCTACTCCATTTTGTTGGGGTGTGTACCTGCATGTTACTTGCCTCTTGATGCCTTGGTCCATTAAAAAATCAGAAAACTCATTTGAGAAATATTCTCCCCCTCCATCGGACCTTAGCTTCTTGATATATGTACATGTTTCCTTCTCTACCATTGCCTTGAATGCTTTGAAACATGTAAACACATCTGATTTGTTTTTGATGAAATAAACCCAAACCATCCTTGTGCAATCATCTATAAAAGTGACAAAGTACTTGTTACCTCCAATGGATTGCTCTTTCGTTGGCCCCCACACATCTGTATGTATCAACTCCAATGGATGTTGGCTTATGTAGCCACTCTTCTTGAATGGAAGTCTCGCTTGCTTCCCTAGTTGACAAGATTCACATAAATGCTTCATACCTTGTCCTTGGAAGTTGGGAAGACCTTCAACCAGCCTCTTGAATTGCCTTTCCTTCATTCTTTGTATGTTGATGTGACCTATCCTCTTGTGCCACAAGTCCAACTCCGAAATCCTCTTGTTTCCATATGTGAAGTAGACATGTTGAGTAGAATGAGAATTTACCTCCAAAGTGAAGAGTCTCCCTTGCTTCTTTCCTCTTGCTATGACCTTGTAACCTTGCTTAGGGTTCTCCACAAAGCATCCACCTTTGTTGAACCTTACTTGATAGCCTCTTTCAACCATTTGCCCAACGGACACCAAGTTCTTTGTGATGGTAGGTACATGCAAGACATCCTTGAGACATCTTCCTTCCTCCTTGTCATCCAGAGCTACATCTCCAACATGGGAGATCTCATGGGCTGTATCATCACCTGTTTCTACATGTCCTTTACCTTTGGGAACATGTAGATTAGTAAACCAAGAAGCATTGCAACTCATATGGTTGCTACATCCACTATCAATATACCAAGTGTTATCTACTTTGCTTGAATTCCCATTCATGTGCATCATCAAGAGATTGTCATTTTCTGAACTTGTAGAAGCATAATTACCTTGGCCTTTGTATGAAGAACCTTGATTATAGTTCCTTTGGTTTCCTCCTTGGTAGCAATCTCTAGCATAGTGGCCAAACTTGCCACATATGTAACATCCTTCGCCATCTTGATTCCTGTTTTGTTGATGTCGTCCTCCTCTTCCTCTTGATCTTCCTCTCCCTCTTTGTGATGAGATGCCTTGGTCATGTCCTTGATTTCTTGAGTGGCCTTGCCTTCCTCCAAACCTTCCTTTGCCCCTTCCTTGTCCTTGTCTTCCTTTGCCCCTTTGATTACCTGCATAGAAAACTTGTGCATCTTTGCTTTTAGTTGAACTTCCATCTATGTTCATTTCTTCGGTGACCATGAGAGCAACCAATTGCTCAAAATAGGGAAGATTATCCCTTACATAAACTGAAGTGGTAAAGGGTTTCCACTTCTCATCATCTCTCAAACCATTGAGAGTATAAGCCACAAGATCGTCATCGTCTACGTGGCTTCCAATGGATCCCAATGCATCTGATAACTCCTTGACCTTAAGTATGTAGTCATTTATGCTACTCCCTGAGCTCTTCCTAAGGTTGTTGAGCTCATTCTTGAGTTGGATCTTCCTTGCTTTGGTGCTTGTTGAATAAAGCCTTTCAAGTGTCTCCCATACCTTCATGCTTGAATCCAGGTCTTGGATATGGCCGATCATGCTATTGCTAATGTGTTGGGAAAGAATAAAGATAACCCTCTTGTCTCTTTCATTCCATTCCCTAAAGGCCCTTATCTGGTCATTGGTTGGATTCTCATCCAACCTAGGTCTTGGTTCACTTCCACTAATCAACCCCCAAAGGCCCTTGCCCATAAGATAGTTGGAGACCCTAAATCTCCATGGTTGATAGTTACCTTTGTCTAGCTTTTCAATTTGAGTGTTGAAGTCTCCCATATCTAGTCTTTGATACTTGACCTAGCCCTTGGCTAATGCTCCAATGTGTGTAAAATGAAAATGAGGCTCTGAGGTTACCTCAATCCAAAGCTTTCCTTAGATGGACACCTTGTGCTCTTGCAAATTTGAGTAGAATAGCTCCCCCTTGATGTGAGCTACCTCCAAGAAGCTTTTGTTGATGCAACTCTTCAACCACCAACTCCAAGAGGTCTTCTTGCTTGTATGTGATACCTCCAACATGCCCAAATGCTCTGATACCACTGATGGGGGAAGTATCTCAACCCCTAAGCAACGATGAAGCGCGAATGACCTCCACATGTATCCTTCTTTGACCTCTGCACACCAAAAAGGCTCTTACTCAGAGCTTATGCAGAGAACTCCAGTGAGCTTTTGTAGACCTGTAGTAGACACCAAGGGCTTTCCAACAAAACAAATTTCACTTGAAATGGATGCTTACACAAAGAGAAACAATGTCTACAACATGAGCTAGTTGAATGCTCACAACTGCTAGTCAAGCAGAGACCTCACTTCACTCCAGCAAACTTTTCTCAGAGATTATACAGAGAATGAATCTCAAACTTGACTCAGCTTTAGAAAACTCTAATAGCTACCCAATGACACCAAAATCATAGCAAATGGATACATAGAGAAGGAGAACCAGCCCTTACAACAGAGAGCAAAATATTTCCAACAGAGCCTACACAAAGAGAGAGATATCAATCACACAACTTCACTAAAATGAATGTTGCTCCCAGCTTACTCAGAGAATGCTCCAGAGAATTGGTAAGCATAAAATAGACTCTTATAGCTATCCAATCAGACAAGAATTACATCAAATGGATACCATATGAGGGAGAACCAATGCTAACAACTCAGGGGTAGAGAGTTGCAACACTGCCTGCGCACACACATAGATATGCCTACTAAAAGAAAACAAACAAGCAAGCAAGGGGGTTGCTTAAGCAAGGGGCTTGCTTATCACAACTCCAGCACTTAGTGCTCACTTTACATGAGCTAAAACTCCAAGAAGATGGCACAAAAGAAGTCGGGATACATGCTCCTTTTATAGTGAGAGGTGTGCCCCTAAAATCTAGGAACTACCTTTCCAAATCAGCCTCCTAACTTGGAGGAATTAGTTGAGATGACTTGGGGAGTGGTTGAGTGACCTTTCTTGATGGAATCTCGTGGCTTTTGGCTTCCTTTGATTGCTCCACATGTCCATAAAAGATTCCCCACGAATTTTTAGCTTGAAGCTTGACTTTTAACATATGTATATGTATATGTATATGTATATGTATATGTATATGTATATGTATGTGTATATGTATATGTATATGTATATGTATATGTATATGTATATGTATATGTATATGTATATGTATATGTAAATGGATATGCATATTTTTATGTATATGATTTTATGTATATGTATATGTATATGTACATGCATATGCATATTTATATGTATATGTATATGTATATGCATATGTACATGTATGTGTATATGTATATGTATATGTAT
>CM035436.1:46210919-46225919 GCA_020310875.1 Ceratopteris richardii | reverse complement strand
GATCCCCATTGAATGCCTGGCCATATTAACAGAATATGAAATACACTTCACAAAAGCATTCCCAAGAGAAGATAATATTCAACAAAATTATACTAAGAAACATTCACACATGATCAGAGAAATGCTCAAGATAAATCAAGCTGAACACCAAGTGGAAGCAGAACTCCAAATTATATTTCCATTAAAATGATCTTTTACATTTCATGTGTTTTACAAGAGTTATGTGAATCTACAATAGAAGCTGATCATAGCTTTCCTCAGGCTCAAGGGTATTGGTATCCTCTGGCACATTAGAACACCTATCTTGCCTCTCTTGCTCCAAGATTGGCTCTTCAAGGTCAGCCATGTCCCCAGGTTCATCTGCAAGTGGGGGAACAGGCTCCCTTGAAGCTGGTTGGAATCTCTCCGTATCTGCAATGTGCTTCCTTCCAACCTCTTGGTCTTCATCTGGGCATTCATTCAGCCCATTGATTCTCATTCTAATGAAGCTCACTTGAGCATCATCCTTCTCCACAGCTATGCAGTGCCTGAACATCTTTAAGGAGCAAGCCAGAGTCGTTCCTGAAACAGCAGAAAACCTCTTAGAGGCTTCAATCAACAATGACTAATGAAAATTGTGAAAATTGAAATTACCTGTGCCCGAAAAAAGGTCTAGGACCCAGTCATCATCATTGGAAAATAGCTGAAGCAATCTCATTATGAGTTTTTGTGGCTTCTGATAAGGGTTAACCAATGTCATGTCCCCAGCTACATGACAAAGTTTCTTGGTAACGGCTGGGAACATGAGCACATTTGAGATCCCATTCTCATTGCAATGCTCCCTGACTCTCCTTTTGCTTACTTCATCATAATAGCCCACTATAATGCATTCAGTGGCGCTCACAAACCGATGCAAAGGAGTGTGATTTACGTTTGTCTTCACCCTGCAAAAAAGAACTATGAGTCACATAGGGCATCATTAAAGCCATGGAGATAGAAAGAAGATTACTTACCAAGTGAGGCACTCCACAGCATGACATCTTGCCTTCAGAGCAGTTGAAACAGAGAAAGACTGGTCTCTGCTATGGAAAATTACTATCCTCCAAAGAGGAGACATAGTCAACTCTGCAAAATCAGTGACCATCTTCCGAATCTGAGGGTGTTTGAAGGGTTCATCATCATTAACTGATCCTAACATCCTAAATCCATAGGGTATGTCCGCTATGAGAAGGGAGAAATGTTTTCTAGGCACAACAGAACAAATATTATTTACATCACTACAGAACACATTGTAATATACAGGCCTAAGGGGGTCTAGGGGATTGGAGAAACATTTAAGATCGGGTTCATCATCAAAATCCATCTCCTTCGCTTTCAGTCTAGATTTCTCATGCCTTGCTCTTTGAATGTGAGCAAGGAATGCAGGGGGGCAATCATCTAGTACCTCTGTAGACTTACTTTTCCTTGGTTTCTGCAGAACAAATTGGAAAAACAATTAGAAGAGCTCTTCAGTACAGCAAACAGAACATAAAGAACGGATGTATGGCATCGATTTCTTGTTGGGGTAGATGCTAGGCATCGACCTTCTACTGAAAATCGATGCTTGGCATCGACCTAGGGACCTAAGTCGATGCCTGGCATCGACTTTTGCCACGAGGTCAATGCCAGGCATCGACTTTTGTTGCAGGTCGATGCCAGGCATCGACTTATGCTGCAAGTCGATGCCAGGCATCGACTTATGCCCCCAAGTCGATGCCAGGCATCGACTTATGCTGCAAGTCGATGCCAGGCATCGACTTATGCCCCCAAGTCGATGCCAGGCATCGACTTATGCCCCCAAGTCGATGCCAGGCATCGACTTATGCCCCCAAGTCGATGCCAGGCATCGACTTATGCCCCCAAGTCGATGCCATGCAATGCATCAAATTGGTTAGGATGAAATATTCTGATAAGAGAATCTATCCAATCACGAAACATGATGAAATATTCTGATAAGGCTTTGTAGGATGATGTGGTTGGATAGTCTGCTTGGACCTCTGTCCAAGAAAAGCAACCCAGCCTCTTCATCATCACCTCCTGAATCTTCATGTACACTTTATGACTACAGACACATAAATATAAAAGAGACTAGGTTAGACAAGAAGCATGGGAGGAGGGAAAAAGGATCTGAGAATAACATACATACTTATTGAGCTCAGTCACCATCTCCTCGAGGCTTAACTCCTTCGAGATTACCCTTGACAAAGTTGATATGATCAATGTATCATCCTTGATTCCTTGAAGGGCCCTCCATGGGGTCAGCTTCATGTCCTCAGGAGCCTCTTCAATTGAAAGGTCAACTTTCCTTCCCTTTCCCCTCAGATCAACTTGTGGGTCTGGCCTCGACTTTCGTTGCTTCTGGCCCTTGACCTCCTTGTGCTCCCACATTGTGAAAATTCTATCCTGAAGATCCCAGATCTCACTTGATCTGAATGCCAGTTGAAACCATGGATCATATTTCCTCAAAGCATCTGACTTTCTATTCTCATCCAATGCAATTCCAACCGAATTCTCTCTATGGAGGACATTTTCTGCCTGTAGTCATTGTCGTTGTTGTGATCCCAAGCAAGAAGCTTGGCTTCCTCAGTTGTAAGACCAGCATATATCTTACACTCTGCATACCTAAAGAAAAATGTAGTAGGGTGCTCCTTCACTAACTGTCTACGAGCCTCTGCAGAGTGTGAACCTCCAATCACATAATAAGTGTAATCCTCAAACAAACCCTCATTGAAATCCTCCACACAGCTGCACTCATTCGGATCCACCATGACAAGGAATGGCACAACAGTAGCATGAGGATTTATTTTCATTTTCTTCTTAAGATTCTGGACATGCAAATTATGTGGCTCCCTGATCTCAAGGGGCCTCCTCCCTGTGACTGGATCCACTGGTGGCCTGTGGATAATATTAATAGGCAGGTGGAACAACTGCCCCTTCTTCACAACTTTTCTTCTAGCTATGTCCTCCCTCATCTTATTCTGCTCAGTGCCAAGCACACCAGATGCAAGCTCTCCACCAGGTGCAACAATTATGTCCCCAGAGCTAGAGCTTGAGTCAGAAAAGTCCTCTTCTGAAATTATCTTCTTTTTCTTTTGGGGCTTTTTCTGCACACTCTGCTTACCCCTTGCCTTTACAGGGGTCGTCTTCTTGTGCTGTGTTGGCATGATATTGCCCTGGATCCATGGCATCAGGTCCTTGATGAAATTCACTGAGTCTCTGCATATCTGAGCTAGCCCTTCTGGAACACAGCACTCTAGGCACAAGAAATCCATCTTGCATATGACATTTCTTAATCCTTTCGATGTCTCCACCAAGAAAAGCAGGTTGTCAGAATCTTCATCTTCATAATCCAATTTGTAAACAAGTCCATACTGAAAACCTTGTGTTGTCGTGATCTTTCCTCTGCCATAGGCCCCTGCGAACACAAGGAGGACTGCATTCTTCTCTTCAACGTACTGAAGGCACCATTCGAGATTTGTCATGTCCCGAAGTGGACGATCTGTCCTCATGACCTCGATCTCCCTAGACCTTTCCTTCATATTTGGATCCTCCACAGGAATTTTTATGCTACTCTGTCCACCTGAGGATATTCCTAGTGGGTTGCTCGCCTTCTCAGAGGATAATGGTGCAATAATTTTTTTTGGCTTTGCTTGGTGACCACTGCCTTTGTCACGTTGCTGGTCAGCAGAGCCCATGGTGACTCTGAGCTTATTGATGGGCCTTTCATCCTTGTACTCCGCATCCCTGAAGGCACTTGGAAATATCAGATCAAACGTAAATGTGGTTTCAAAGGCCCAAGTCCATGCAAGGCATCGATTTTGAGCTTCAGGTCGATGCCAGGCATCGATGTTTAAGTGCATGTCGATGCCAGGCATCGACTTTGTGTGCAAGTCGATGCCAGGCATCGACTTGAGGGTGAAAGTCGATGCCAGGCATCGAGTTGGGGGTGCAAGAGTCGATGCTTGGCATCCACTTTTGGGCCCAAGTCGATGCCTGGCATCGACTTTTGGGCCAAGTCGATGCCTGGCATCGACTTTTACCCTCAAGTCGATGCCTGGCATCGACTTGCACACAAAGTCGATGCCTGGCATTGACTTGGGCACAAAAGTCGATGCCAAGCATCGACTTGGGCCCAAAAGCCGATGCCAAGCATCGACTTTGCACCCAAAAGTCGATGCCTCGCATCGACTTTTCAGTGCATGTTGATGCCGGCAGGTCGATGCTTGGCATCGACTTTTGGGCCCAAGTCGATGCCTGGCATCGACTTGGGGTTGCAAGTCGATGCCAGGCATCGACTTGCACCGACAAGTCGATGCCTGGCATCGACTTGCACCTGCAAGTCGATGCCTGGCATCGACTTGCAATCCTAAGTCGATGCCTGGCATCGACTTACACCTTAAAGTCGATGCCAGGCATCGAGCTGTACATGCTTTGGATCCATATTTCTAGAGGTAAGAAAAATAAATACCTAGAAATCAGATATTTACACAGACATATAGAGGGAATCTTTTTGGAATCTTTATTTATGTTATGATTTTGTCTACCTCTTGGTACTTTTGCCAACATTCTTCTTCTCCATCAGACTTGGCTTGCTGGTATGCTGACCTCTGTGCTCCATGGCTGTCTGTGCTCTGCTGCTCTCTCTTGCTCGTGGATTTTGAAAATGCGAATGATCTCCTCCTCTGGTATTTATAGGCAATTGGGTAACTTGAACCAGAAACTAACTGGATCTAATTGAATGAGTCCACTTGCTAACTAAATTTGTCAACTTATCTAACCAGGGAATAGCACCCACACAAATAGGTTGTTTCAGAGCCACTTTAATGAAATATTCATAGACCCTTGCAACTATTTATATACATTTGCATAGAAATTACATTTCAATGGCAAGAGTATGGTATGTCCATGAGGATGTCTAAACTCATGTAGAGATTTGTTTCTAAGAATCTCTTTCTTGGGAGAAAATCAAGTCAAAGTTGTGTTAAATGTGGGAGACTAATGACATCTTTATAGTATTACCCTCCTCACTTTAGTTCATATTCACATTTATCTTGTAACTCACTGTTGAATGGAAAATCACTATGAATAAACATTCTAGTACAGAACCTTGCAACTATTTATATACATTTGCATGGAAATTAAACTTCAATGGCAACAGTATGGTATGTACATGAGGATTTCTAATCTCATGTAGAAGTTTTTTCTTAGAGTCTGTTGCTTGGGGGAAAATTAGGTCTAAGTTGTGAGATTAATGACATCTTTATAGTGTTATCCTCCACACTTTAGTTCATATTCACATTTATCTTGTAACACATTGTTGAAATGGAAAATCAATGTATGAATATACTTTCTGTGTGCCTCTTTTACACATAATTCTTTTTCAATATACTTTCATCTACCTCTTTGATATCTAGCCAAGACCACAATAAAACCTAATCCTTGAAATCTTAACCAAATGTAAAATTTCTTCTTGTATAGTGTTCAATGGCATAGCATATTCCAGTTGGAACTCAACTTGGATATATTCCAGTTGTAAAATTTCTTCTTGTAAAATTTCTCCAAACAATTTTATTATATATTCCTGTTGGAACTCAACGTGGATATATTTTGATTCATTCACAATGCTTAGACAGAATGACTCATATGTAGTTAGAAATCAACTGTGTTTCTCATTTGAATCAAAAGTGAATCAAATCTTTGGTTCCCTTATTAGTGTATATTTGAGTAATTAAGTGATTTGATGTAATTTGATGTTTTATGTTATTTAATGTACTTTAATAAGCTTTTGATTTCATATCTTCTTGATGTGACATTTGATGTGATATCTTCACTTGATCTCGGATTTCTACTTATTTAAAAAGGTCATTCATCTTCAGTCTTTTGTGAATTCAGTGAAGATGAGCTCAATCTTTTCAGTGGATGCTTGGGCATCAGCTTCCTCTGCTCATATTGATTCATTGTTCTCAGTTGAACCTTTCCAGAGAAGTGATGATCCCTATGATTTAGAACGTGCTGATGATTCCATGTTTTCTGTTGAGTCATTTAAGTTATCCAATTCACAGTGCAATGCTGCTCAACCAAATGCACCTCTTGATCTCCCATCTGATCCAACCATTGATCTCCCTTCTGACTCAAGTGCATGTGGAGCAACAAAAAAGCAAAGCAAGCTCAATCTACGATTTAAAAGAAGGTCTCGTGAAGTAAGTCGAAAAAGATTTAAATTTCTTACTTCAGATAGACAGATTGCATTGGATATTGTGAAGCATTGTTGTGGTTTGAAATGCTTGTATAATTTAGGGATGAAGAAACTAAAGCACATAAGAGAAAAATTCCTCCATTTAGATAGTGAAAGGCAAGATATATACCTTGTTTCTTGCATGCAAATGATTGAGGATAACATGTCAGTAACGCGTGTTGGTTTTGAATATTTCTTTACTCAAGGGATGCCATGCTGTAGGGCTGCATTTAAAATTGCAATGGGTGTAGGAAATTTTAGAATACATAGGGTTCAACAAGGGTTTTTGAATGGGGATCTCATTTTGGATACGTTCCATGTTGGGACCAAAGGATCTGTTGGACGTCATGCAATGAATTGGATGATGAACTATTTTAGCTTGCATTGTGAAGTTATGCCTACAACTGGAAGGTTGCACTTGTCAGATAACTTTACTCGTCGAGAGGTATTTCAAATATATAGAGAAGACATGGAAAATAGAAATGAGAAGTATGTGTTGTATCGTCACTTTACTCGATTATGGAAGGAAGAGTTTAACAATGTTTCTATTCCTCGTAAAGTTAGAATGGGTGAATGTTCAGTTTGCGCCACTTTGAAAAACATGGCAAAAGGGGCTACAACACCACAGGAAAAGCATAATTTTAAAAACCTTCTTAACAACCATCGTGACAGTCAAGCATTAGAGAGAAAGAAAGCAATTCATCATCGAAGTAAGGCACTCAGAAATCCGGAGCGTTATATGTGTTTGTTGATCGATGGTATGGATCAAAAAAAAACTTGTTTGCCACATTTTTATCGCATCCCTAAGGACATTGGAGATGAAGTCCTTGTGCAAATGCATTTGGTTGGCGCTTTGGTATACAATGGAACTGTAATGTCCAAGGTTTTCTTCACATATCCGAATGTGCATAATGATCCAAACCTTACAGTTACTGTCATTCATCGTGTTTTGCAATCATGGAAGGGTCTTTTGCCACCAACTCTATATTTGCAACTAGATAATACTCCAAGAGAGAATAAAAATTCTACAGTCTTTGGATATTTAAGCATGCTTGTTGAAAAACAGGTATTTCAGAAGGTTAAGGTAAATTTTCTTCTGGTTGGCCACACTCATGATCACATTGATCAAATGTTCAGTACTTTCTCTAAGAAGTTGGCACGTAACAATGCTTTTACTCTTCCGATTTTATCTGAGCTGATTTCAGAAGCATATACTCCAAAACCAGAAGTTCAACACCTCACACAGATTTATGACTTTAAGCACTTTTGCTCAATGGGCCTTGATAACAGTGCTAAGGTTTTGGCTCCATTGCACAATATTAGTTTCAACCATGTATTCTTGATGAGGAGGGTTGATGAAATAACCCTTTTATTTGCAAAGCAGTATTCATCTTCTCTTGGGTGGGAGCCTAAAGAGGGATGCAGTTTCTTATTGCAGGTGCCTAATTTGTCTACTGTAACAGTGTATGGTGCAGAACAATCACCATATGAAGATAAAAACAATACAGAAAGATGTGGAAGTGTGGTTGATCAAAGTAAAAGCTGGATGCATGCACTCATTGAAAAGAAGAGACATATTGAGCGTGCAAAAAAATATGCTGGAGATCAAGATGTATCTTGGTGGGAGGACTTTTTCAATCATCAAGAAGAGATTATACAGTATACAATTGCAGGTCACTGGCCAGTTGATGTTCCATTCACATGGGATTTTTGTACACAAAGATCCGTGAATGTGGCCCAAGCATGTAATGCAGATGCACTTCAAAGTTTTATACATCCACCAGAAAGAAATATTTATGTAGGCCCAAGGATGACAAAACAGGCAGAAGCAAGATGGCAAGGAAATTTAATAGAGATAAATGTTGGAACGCTTATTGCAGTACTTGCTGATGGTGATGAGGCTACCAGACCATTTTGGATTGCAAAGGTTTTAGAGATAACTAAAGATATTGATCAGAGAAGAATAGAGGCTTTGGTGGTGCATTGGTATTACACTAAAAGTAGTAATGCATTCACAGGTAAATATAACTTAGAAATGGTGTGTGATACTAAACGAACAGGTTCAAAAAGGAAAAAGAATATTCGAAGCACATCCACTCTTAAAATGGATGATGTAGATATTCTTGTTTATGATTTTTCCTTGACAAAAACTGGTCACTTGAGGAAAGCAACCATCGACATGATAAAACAAAAGCTTCCAGATGTATGTGGTACAGGAAATCATAGGAAAACAAGAAGAGTTGTGCATGATCCTGCAGAATTTGGTATGTACGTGGATGAAGATAGAGCTCTTGTGGATATAGAAGAAGAAGAAGAGAGCTCTCAACAGTATGAGACTGAATCAAGTGCATCAGATGATGAGGGTGTAGACATAGATCGACAAAGTTGTGAGTTGCATTGAAGCTCTCAGACATTTTTAGTGCTTATGTAAATGCCTCAAAGTAGTTTGGTTAATGAAACCATGTTTTGTAGCAATTTTGAATAACAATCAGATATCCACCCATTAAAGATATGTCTAAAATGTTATTTTTGTGTAAAAACTATTGATTTCTACATTCTTATATATATTTTAGACATGTCAATGTCTTATCATATAGATTTTGGACATGTCAATGTCTTATCATATACATTTTGGGACACGTCAATGCCTAATATAGTGAAATTTTGACTACATTTTGAGCTCATTTTTTTTTTGAGAAAATGACAAAAAACGTCAAAAATTACTTGTTTTCACCTCATTTTTGTAATATATGTATACTGGTGTAAAGGAATTCCAAAAATGAGGTGAAAACATGTAATTTTTGACGAGAGTGTTCTCTTTTTACGACATAGTTCTCGTTTGTTACGACTCGCTGTTATATGCATATGTATATGTATATGTACATGTATATGTATATGCATATGTATATGTATATGTATATGTATATGGATATGTATGTGTATATGTATATGTATATGTATATGTATATGTATATGTATATGTATATGTATATGTATATGTATATGTATGTGTATATGTATATGTATATGTATATGTATATGTATGTGTATATGTATATGTATATGTATATGTATATGTATATGTATATGTATATGTATATGTATATGTGATAGAAACTAGGTGTGTCGATGCGGAAGTGTATGTGAGCGCACAACCTCACAAGGATCTTTGAAAATTGAATTTTAAATCGCGGACTTAACCACATTACCATACATCCTCAAATCCACATATTTCATGCATCATTCTCCTCAAACAACTTGCATATCAAAACTTCATAGCGTGTCATATTTAGCATGCATTCATATACATCACAAGAGCATACAATTACCACTTATCAATGAAACGTCATCTACATACTCCACAAGACATAGCCCAAGTGAAAGCATTCCATTTGCTTTCCTAGTTTAATAGAAATCACTTTCTCAAGTTACTTACTTTAGCTTCATCATATTCTAGTTTTGACAAATACTCCTCACTTTAAACACTCACAAAATCCAAAGTACAAACGGTATTAGTATGATTCAACTTGTCACTAGTAGCATAGCCTATGAACTTTAGTATCCCAGAAATTCCATTCAATTTTCGTCACTAGAGCAAATTTGAGGATCTCTGCAAATCACCCTTCTCTAACTTTATATCCAGCATCTGGGAACAATGCTCAATACCCTTTCTTTGAACATTCATAAAATGCAAACCACATACGCAAATTCAGTGATTTAACATTCCAATGAAAGTACATTCAATGTACTTTAAGATCCAACAAAGTATATCCAATTTGGAGCTCTAAAACAGATTTTAGAGCCTCTGCATATTACCCTTCTGTAAGAGGGGAGCCCTGGAACAAATGCTCAGTACCTGAACTTTGAATGCTCATAGAATGCAAAGCAAACATGCAAATGGAGTGATTTAACTTTCCAATGAAATTACATTCAATGTACTTTAAGCGCCAAAAAAGTATAGTCAATTTGGAGCTCTAAAACATATTTTAGAACCTCTGCAAATTACCCTTCTGTAAGAGGAGACCCCTGGAAACAATGCTCAGTACTTGAACTTTGAATGCTCATAAAATACAAACCAAACATGCGAATGGAGTGATTTAACTTTCCAATGAAAGTAAATCCAATGTACTTTAAGATACAACAAAGTGTTTCCAATTTGGAGCTCTAAAACAAATTGTAGAGCCTCTGGAAATTACCCTTCTGTAAGAGGGAAGTCCTGGAAACAATGCTCAGAAAATTCACATCATGAATGACATTTGAGTGATTAAACTTGGACCTAAGAACACATATATAGAACTTCACACTTCAATGAACAATGAGAGAGATAGAGAGAGTATGTAACAAGCATAAAAGCTTAATGATCAAACTCTACAACAATTATGAATCACATATCACTCCATAGTGTATGGGAGGATAGTGAAAGATTGTCTACAGAATAAGAAGAGTTACAACATGCATCACAATGCTAAGTAGGACAATCATGGATACTCCTATTGCTAAGAGGAGCTCAAAGAAGTAGTCGGCTGTTCTTCTCTTATATAGATGATGAGCATTGGCTCTTGAGTGGGCTGAAGAGGATCTCTCAATCAAGGTGAGTGATTTTCTCATTTTCCTTCAGCATGATTAGCTCCAAAGTATGCGCATGAGTTTGGTAGTTGATTTCCACATTTTCCTCACTAAAATGTAGGCGCAAGCATATATGTGGGCTTCCAAAATATTTCACGTAGCTTTTCAGCCTTGTCTACTTGACTTTAGTCTTACTTTTAGACTATGCTCTAATTTAAATGAAATAAGAGCTTGTTCTCATGCTCATACATAAGAGAAACTTATTCTAAGTGAAACTAGATGATGCAAGATCTTAATGAGATGAAAACTTGAACCTAGGCTTCACAATTGAAGCTTGCACATTCTCAACACTCCCCCTCAAGATACAATTGGGAAGCGCCATGCAATTCTCCATATGAAGTCCTCCTTCTTGAGAGCTTCATATGCTTCCTTTGTGAGTTTTAGCCGCAACCGGATTGTACTTGATCTCCAAAAGCTACTTTGATCTTCATCTCCAAGAAATCTCGAAGTAGATAGATGATAGGTATCTATCCAAGATTTCATCACCTTCAAGGAAACTTCATCTTCTTTGTTGACTATCTCCAAATGATGATTTTGGAGAGTAGGCAAGCATTCCATCCATACATGAGTGTATGGAAGAAGAAAGGTTGAATAGAGATGTGTCTTGCTTCCCAAGCAAGATCTATCCAAGCTTGTCTCTTTAGCTTCATCTTCGAAGCTTGACTCTTTGTCCTTTTTCCTTATTGCTCTCTTTGCCTCTTCGTGGTCTTCGTCTTCTATCTTTGAAAGGAACTCTTCTATGATGTCTTCTTCTTCTCTCTTTAACTTTTGTCTCTCTCTTTTTGACTTCTCTTGTATTTGCAAATCCTCTTCTTTATGATCTTCTTTTCCTCCTCGTGACTTTGTATTTGCTTTGACAATCTTCTTTTGGCTATCCTTTGACTTCAAATCTCTATCTTCAACTTCTCGTTCTTCTTTGCTCTCTATCATCTTCGTCTCTGCTTCAAACGGCTTCTCTTGGCTTCGTCTTGGCTGAAAATCTTTGTCTTCAAACTTTCGCTCTTCTTTGCTTCTTCTTATCTTCATCCTCTCTTCAAAAAACTCTTCTTGATCCTCTTCTACATGGCGGGCTGCTGAAAGTTGCATTTCCTCTTTGTCTTCTCGATAGGTTGACTCCCTCGCGTCCTTGGGCTCTTCTCTATCAACGATGGCTGATGTACTTCGCTTTTCAAAGCTTCTTTTACCTCTCGTCTTTATGTGGACATCCCTCGCGTCCTTGGGCTCTTCTTTATCATCGATGGCTGATGTACTTCGCTCTTCGAAGCTTCTTTTACCTCTCGTCTTTATGTGGATATCTTGCTCTTCATAGATGGCTGCCCGGTCCTTCTCTTTTGAGCTCTTTAGCTCTCTTCCTTTTCTGAAATTCTTCAATAAAGCATGGACTGAATTTTTCAGTATTTCAAGTACATAAAGATTACCTTGACTTTGTCGTCTTTGATCATTGACTCTTTGTGACTCTCCCCCTTGATGTGAGGACGTCTCCTCTACATACCCGTAGAATCCTTCTTCAAGCTTCTCTATTAGATTGAATGTCTTCAATGACATCTTGGCTTTCTTCTCCTAGTCTTCAAAACTCTTTCTCTTTGACAAGCTCGACCAAACCTTTACTTTATGGCTGCACTTTTACTTCCTTTGTTTCTCACAAAGGATTGATTGCTTCCTTTGTCTTTGACTTAGGTGCTCCAAGCACACTCCTTCTTTGATGATGGTGAAGACACCTCCCACAAGCATCCTACTTCTCCAAGCTTCAAGGGATGTGGTTCCCAGTTACCTTCCCTTTTCTTCTTGAGGGCACTCAGTCTTTATACCTGAAAATAAAAACACTTCTTCCAACCAACCATCAACAAGAAAATACCTTTGTCTCTTCAAAAGACCTTATTGCTTCCAAAATGAAAGCGTCTTGGCTTTTTCTATTGGTTCAAGCCTAACCACGGCTTTTTTTATGGTTCAAGCCTAACCTCTCACAAATGATCCTGCAAGCTTTCCAAAAAACACCAACAAGAGATACATATAATAAATATACCTCTTACAAATAGGCAGCTCTTCTTGGAAGTCTTCAACTTCCTTGCTTGTCCACGTCTTTCTAAGACCTCAGTCTTCCAATGTCACACACAAGTGACTTAGCAAATACTTATGTCTTCCAATGTCACATACAAAGTGACTAGCAAATGCACATGCACTTAATAGTGCTCTTACAAATTACCGAAAGCAATCACTTTTACCTTTGGGGGTTCCAATGCAATGACCGGTAGCTTCTCTTCTCCTTGAGTCTTCGTTTTGAGCTTCAACACCTCTTGGATTATCTTCGGCCTTCCCAAGGCTTTGTCTAATACCTTAGTTCCTCTTTATGTCAAAAGAGACACACCACAATTTTTCTTGCAAACAAATCACCTTTCTAGGCAAACATTCCTCATAAGCATACAAGTTTGAGAATCAAACGTTAAATGCAAATACCAACCTTTCACTACTCTTCTTACAACCTTAGTGACTTGTTTGAGACCTCAAAGCATGTATGAGGCTCTGATACCACTGATAGAAACTAGGTGTGTCGATGCGGAAGTGTATGTGAGCGCACAACCTCACAAGGATCTTTGAAAATTGAATTTTAAATCGCGAACTTAACCACATTACCATACATCCTCAAATCCACATATTTCATGCATCATTCTCCTCAAACAACTTGCATATCAAAACTTCATAGCGTGTCATATTTAGCATGCATTCATATACATCACAAGAGCATACAATTACCACTTATCAATGAAACCTCATCTACATACTCCACAAGACATAGCCCAAGTGAAAGCATTCCATTTGCTTTCCTAGTTTAACAGAAATCACTTTCTCAAGTTACTTACTTTAGCTTCATCATATTCCAGTTTTGACAAATACTCCTCACTTTAAACACTCATAAAATCCAAAGTACAAACGGTATTAGTATGATTCAACTTGGCACTAGTAACATAGCCTATGAACTTTAGTATACCAGAAATTCCATTCAATTTTGATCACTAGAGCAAATTTGAGGATCTCTGCAAATCACCCTTCTCTAACTTTATATCTAGCATCTGGGAACAATGCTCAGTACCCTTTCTTTGAACATTCATAAAATGCAAACCACATACTCAAATTCAGTGATTTAACATTCCAATGAAAGTACATTCAATGTACTTTAAGATCCAACAAAGTATATCCAATTTGGAGCTCTAAAACAGATTTTAGAGCCTCTGCATATTACCCTTCTGTAAGAGGGGAGCCCTAGAACAAATGCTCAGTACCTGAACCTTGAATGCTCGTAGAATGCAAAGCAAACATGCAAATGGAGTGATTTAACTTTCCAATGAAATTACATTCAATTAGTTTAAGCTCCAAAAAAGTATAGTCAATTTGGAGCTCTAAAACGTATCTTAGAGCCTCTGCAAATTACCCTTCTGTAAGAGGAGACCCCTGGAAACAATGCTCAGTACTTGAACTTTGAATGCTCATAAAATGCAAACAAAACATGCAAATGGAGTGATTTAACTTTCCAATGAAAGTAAATCCAATGTACTTTAAGATACAACAAATTGTTTCCAATTTGGAGCTCTAAAACAGATTGTAGAGCCTCTGCAAATTACCCTTCTGTAAGAGGGAAGCCCTAGAAACAATGCTCAGAAAATTCACATCATGAATGACATTTGAGTGATTAAACTTGGACCTAAGAACACATATATAGAACTTCACACTTCAATGAACAATGAGAGAGATAGAGAGAGTATGTAACAAGCATAAAAGCTTAATGATCAAACTCTACAACAATTATGAATCACATATCACTCCATAGTGTATGGGAGGATAGTGAAAGATTGTCTACAGAATAAGAAGAGTTACAACATGCATCACAATGCTAAGTAGGACAATCATGGATACTCCTATTGCTAAGAGGAGCTCAAAGAAGTAGCCGGATGTTCTTCTCTTATATAGATGATGAGCATTGGCTCTTGATTGGGCTGAAGAGGTAGAGCTAGTGAGAGAGAGAATCTCTCAATCAAGGTTAGTGATTTTCTCATTTTCCTTCAGCATGATTAGCTCCAAAGTATGCGCATGAGTTTGGTAGTTCATTTCCACATTTTCCTCACTAA